>PVIW01009282.1:0-53177 GCA_004026585.1 Noctilio leporinus
GCTCCCCATCTTTGCCTCTACCTCTCCCTCCCCCCTACCCCGTTCCCCTGACCACTGAAGGCCTATTCCTTGTATTCATATACTTGGTTCTGTGTTGGTTGTTGTTAGTTTTGTTCATTATTGTCCCGTAAGAGGTGAGATCATATGATATTTGTCCTTCACTGACTGGCTTATTTCACTAAGCATAATACTCTCCAGTAAAACGGCCATTTCTTAGGCTCCTGTGCATTTGCAGCTGCCCATGTGACATAATTCAGACCAATAAGGTGTAGGTAGTGTTGCTTTCTTAAAATGGCAACATCAGCCCACCATACTTTCTCTTCCTGCTTGGGAAAGTCACAGTATTGGAAGACAAGCAGCTCTTTGCAACCATGAGGGAACAAACACTAGACGAACGCCAGACACTGTGCTGAGGCTGATTAAGATGATCAATGCCGGATGGACTCCCCATGTGGCGTCACAGAGCCACCATACTGCTTGGGACACACAGAAGAGAAAGGACTGCTTTGTTGATTTTCATTCTTTCTTTTTCCCGTTTCTCTAGCAGTGGTACAGAGGATAAGCAAACAGGGAATGATACTGACGATTTGACCTAGAGAAGAGAGCTGAGCTTCCTCAGCCTGGCGAGCAGCACGAGGGAAGATTATACCCTTCCTAGAAACTCCTGACTGAAGAAGTCAGCAGGAGGGAGGAAAATGGAGGGTTAGGCATTTTCTTGACACTGCTAGACAGAGACGGGGGAAGTGCCACTATGGATGAGTTAAGTCAAAGGAAATGGAGGGGCAATTAGGAGGGTCTGTGGGATATCTGGTGCTCCTGTTGTTAAGTGCGGTTGGGTTCAGGAGAGAGGCTCAGTGCGGTTAATACACTTACGTGCATTAAGTGGACTAAGCGCAGTAAAAGTAGAGTGCATTGATTTTACCCAACTGTCCCCTGCCATCCTTTTAAGAGAAGTAATAACTGACGCCACCCTGCAAACGTGTTTCTCCGGAGGAGCTGTAGGGAAAGGGAGATTTATTTTACCTAATCCCTCTCACCTATGTTATGTATTACGTGGTATGCTTATTGGACCTTGAGAACTTTCCTTCTGACCTTGAGCACCACCCCTACACCATCAGCTATTCAGGGCCCTCTAACTGTCCACACTAGGGCAAGGCCCAGCCTTCCCGCCAAGCAGGCCAGAGCCGCTCACTGGAGGCAAAACTCCAACCTCACTCCTCCAGAGCTTGCATCTGGCCTCCTGAGTTTTACCCTATCCCTCTATTTCCTCCGTCCACCAGGCGATTGTTCACCTTAGAATAGTGCTTGTCCCATATATCCGCACTATTTATACCTGCCTGCTTCTCGCTGATTGACCTAGCTTTGCAATCCTCACTTGCCCTGAGCTCGGATAGGTGCACACTTCCTGACTGGCCTGACTCATGGCTCCTCATCCATCTCCTCCGATTTCCCGTGCTCACTCGCTCAGTAACTCACACCCTGGCCTCTGCTGCCTTGGTTCTTGCCTCGGCCCTTGCAACTCGAGTTCTTTTACAGGGCTGAAGGCAGAGAGGCAGGAAGATGGCCTGTTTGGCAGGACATTTTTTGAGCACATATCCCAGCTATACGGTAGCAGCCAGACTTCCTGCCTGTGACCATGTTGATCGAATCCCTTTCTCAGCCAATTAAAGACTAGCTAATCCCTGGAGTCTGATTTTATAAGCAGGCCTCCCTTCACATGTCCACATTTCAGGCCCTTAGCAATCAATTCCTTTTTCCTTTACTTCCTCACCCAAGGATATAGTCATTGATTTTAGAGAGGAGGAGGTAGAGGGGGAGAGATGGAAAAAGAAATGTCGATATGAGAGAGAAACATCGATCAGTTGCCTCCTCTATGCACCCTGACTGGGGATCAAACCCACAGCCTTTTGGTGTACAGGATGATGCTCCAACTGACCCCCTCCAGCCAGGGCTCCTTTCCTTCCTTTCTTACACTTTTATTTCAAAGGAACATCAAAGTCAGTTCTTCATAGAAGAGCTTGCTCAGGTCAGATCAATGGTCAATGAGGAGTCAACGGCCTATTGTCCCAAAATAAGGGAGAGGTTTATGGTACAAAATTATTAGTTTCCCCTATATGGTTTTTTAAAAGATTTTATTCATTATATTGAGAGAGAGGACAGGAGAAAGGCAGAGGGAGAGAAGCATCAATGTATGGTTGCCTTTCACCTGCCTCCAGCTACAGACCAGGCTGGAGACCTGGCTTGCAACCTGGTTATGTGCCCCGGCTAGGAATTGAACCAGCGACCTGTGGGTTCAGAGGCCGGCGCCTTATCCACTATGCCACCCTATATGGTTTTAAAAAACATTTTTATTAATACTTTGTTTTAGAGCAATTTTAAGGTCACAGAAAAATTGAGGGAAAGTATACATAGAGATTTCTCATCTACTCCCTGCCCGACACATGCATAACCACCCCTTTTATCAACACCTTCCTGACAGAGCAGTGCATTTGTTACAATGATGAGCCTGCAATGATCTTTCATAATCACTCCAAGTCCAGAGTTTACATGAGGGTTCACACTTGATGTCATATATTCTATGGGTTTGGACAAAAGTATAGTAATGTGCATGCATCTTCATAGTAATATATGGAGTATTTTCATTACCCTAAAAATCCTCAGTGCTTGGCCTGTTCATTCCTTCCGTCATCACCCCTGGCAACCACTGATCTCTCTACTGTCTCTCTAGTTTTTCCAGAATGTCATGTAGTGGGAATCACTCACATAGTATGTACATTTTCAAGTTGGCGTCTTCCAGTGATATGTAGTATTGAAGGTTCCTCCATGTCTTCTCATGGCTTGACAGCTCATTTCTTCGTAGCATGGAATAATATTCCCATGTATGGATGGACCACAGTTTATCCACTCACCTACTGAGGGACATCTTGGTTACTTTCAAGTTTACGCAATTATGAATAAAGTTGCTGTAAACATCTGTGAATCATTTTTGTGTGGACATAAGTTTTTAACTCCTTTGGGTGAATGCCAAGGAACATGTTTATTATATAAGATGGTAAAAGTATATTTCTGTTTGATTTTATGAGAAATCACCAAACTGCCTTCGTAAGTGTCTTGTATTGTTTTGCATTCTCACCAACAATGAAGGAGAACTCCTGTTGCTTCACATCTTTGGTAGAATTTAGTGCTGTTACTATTCTGGATTTTGGCCATTCTCCTAGGTATGTAGTATTCTTTGATTTTTTTTCTTGAGATTTTTTCTGTTGACAATGCTTTTATTGTACCCAAGAAATAGAAACAAAGCAGTGTTTGTGTGTTGCTTGTTCGAATTTAAACCCGCAGGTCCTGATCCCCTCCCAGCTGTTTAAATGAAAAAAGAAAGTAATGCATCAGTACACGGGAAGCACTTTGGAAAGTACCAGTTGCCACATAAACATTCTGCAATTGTTTGCTACTACTTTAACCAAAAGTTCATATACATTTGTGAGAACTGCTCCAGTGCCTGGTTGGTAGCACTGCAGTGTTCCTAAGTTGAACCTTCGTTGGTAGGTAGGCCCCCCTCATTCCTTGATGAAAGACACATCCAAATGTTTCAGTGCTGGAATTTCTCTCCAAATGATCTGAAGATGAAATATGGATGGTTCATTCATCACCTTGTTTTCTTCCTTGCCCAGGGGCAGCTAACTCCTGGGTTATGCTGTGTTGTTGAATCAACATGGGGCTGCACTGGGACATGATGTATGAGGTCTCCTCAGTCACGTTCAAGGCCTTATCAGCATCAGCATGTGTCACAAAGCCCAGATCTATATGTCTTTTCAGTCATCTCCCTTAGGACCCAGGCTTGGAGTAATCTGTTAGGCAGTGTTAGCTACATAATCCAAATCCTGGTCACCTCCCAGTGGTCTCCATATCAATACACCATCAACTTGGGAACTCAGGTTAGAAGCTAGAGCCATTCTTGATGCATTCCCCTTTCTGATCATCTATAACAATCCATTTGTTAACCCCTGTAGCATCTCTATTCTAAATAAAACAAATATCTCTACTTCTCTCCCCACTGACATACAAGAGGCCAAGCTGACATCTCTTATCTTGAGGGAAAAAGCAGAGACCTTTGGGCCCCTAAGGAGATGTTAAGGTCATTTTAGCCTCATGCCTTTTTCTTACTAATTTATATCACTGAGGTATTTTTGAAACTTTTAAATTGATTTTAGGGGAAGGGATAGGGAAACATTGATTTGTTGTTCCACTTATTGACACATTCATTGGTTGCACCTTGTATGTGTCCTGACCGGAGGTCAAACCTGCAACTTCGGCATGTTGAACAAGATGTTCTAGCCAACTGAGTTATCCAGCCAGGGCATCACTGAGGTCTTTTAAAAAGTAATTTAATGTGGTCCCCGAGTCATGGAGTTTGCAATAAAATAAGAGGAAAATGTTAGTCAAATTAACTGAGAAATAGGAAGAGTCTCTGAAAAGGCAACTGCTTCCATGAAAATAAGGTCATATTGTTGCCCAGTGTACTCATGATTTCTAAAGCAATTTATATTGGGGATCATTCTTGATCAGAGTTGCTTTCTCAATTGTTTGTTTGAGGCAGAATTTTCCAGCTTGGTGCAGAGAGTGATATTAAACTGTTATGCATATGTTATTATAGTCTAGATTCTGACTACTTATTCTCTTCCTTTCTTAACTACCCTCCCCATATATGAGTCTCTAGGGATAGGCCCTTAAAAAGCAGACACTATGTCTGGGTATTTGTGGTTCTCCCCTTCACCATCAAAGAGTTTGGGACAGTTGTCAAGATTACATTATAGCTAAGGAAAAAGGGCATGAATCCGTTCCTAGAATATACTTGTATAACGAGTGATGTATACATTATATCATAAATTGTGTTGCAATACAACCATGTAACATTGTTAGGGTATCTCTTTAAATTATTATATCATTTTTTTCTTTAGAATCATAAAACCTCTTAGATTGGACTGGACTTTTACTGGTCACTGGGTTCACTCTCCCAAGGAGCAGAGGAGTTTGCCCTTAACCTTCATCAACCATGATCTTCAACCTCTGAATCATCGGTTGTAGTAATTGGCAACTCATTATCATCCAGGGCAGTTCATTCGAGTGTTACAAAGATGAAATTGTTTATAACCTCTCGTATTGATTATAATTCTGCTACCTTTTGATTTATGTCCCTTGGGCCTTTTTACTTCTAGCAAAACTGAGTAATTGTAACCTAAGGCCGTGGCTGCTCTGCAAATTCCTATGAGAGGGCTTCAGTCCTGGGGAAGGCTTGGTAGACGGCTTATTACTGTTAGGTCCTCAAAGTTAACTCAATTTGCTTTCACATCAGCCCAATGGATTCTTGGAGCAAGAGCCCATCTCTAGATCTTGAATTGGGAGAAAATGTCATTTCCTCAGTCACATCGACATTTGATGCAATCATCTGATGCGAGGGAGCAACGTCTGGGAGGAAAACCTGAATTGGCCTGAAACAGTTCCTTCCTGTTGTATAGAGGGTGATAGCGTGCTTGGCGGGACTGTTCCTAGAAGCCAGATCTCATTCCTCAGTCCTCGTTTTCCTGTACACACGTTTGCTGGGATGGAAATACGATACGCAGTAAATAAATAAGTCCCAATGGCCCCAAATAAAAACGTCAAGTAGAATCATCTCAGCCCTCGTTTCTTGTAAATTGGGCTTTGTGATGTATTTATAAGCTATCTAATGCAGTATTTGAAACTGAATTGTGCCTTTTTCTAGTCAAATGAGGTGGTAGTAAAGCTGATACCTGGGGTGTATAAGTTGTGCGTAGGAGTCATTGGCTTATAAACTGTACGGTCCTTCTTGTTTTCGTGTGTTTAAATATCATCCACATATTGGAGGTTCCCCTAAGATGGAAGAAGCAAGTTTATTACGTAGGCCACTGGTCTCATTCTATTACCAACCTGTGCATTTTATACCTCAGCATTAAGGATGCGGTCAGTTTTCAACTGTCACCAACGTATGGCTCAGAAAACGTATGGTTTACGAGTCAGGGGCCCACTTACGGGGTAGCTGGGTTCTGTGTGCGGCGTCTCAGAGTTAAAAGCGAGATGTTGGCTGGGCTGCATTCTGCCCTGGCTCTCGGGGTTTGCTTCCGAGCTCCTGTGGTGGGTGGCAGAACTAAATTCCTTGCAGCTGTGCGACTGGTAACCCCATTCTTGGCTGCCTGCCAAGGGCTACTCTTGGCCCCTAGGGGCTCCTGCAGTTCCCTTTTCCCTTGACTTTCTCATGTCAGCTTACCAGGGCCATCAGGGAATCTCGCTGATCTCTAGACCTTTTTTTAAAAGGCTTAGCACTTTTAGGTCAGGGCCACCCAGGACAATCTCTCCTTTGATGAATTTAATGCCAACTTATTAGGGACTTCAGTTGTATCTGCAAAATCGTTTTACACTTGACACATAATGCAAACTAACCACAGGAGTGACTGTCCCATTGTATTCACAAGTCATGTCCACATTTAGGGAGGTGATTAGAAGGATATGTACACCAAGGAATCTTGGGGACCATCTTAGAATTCAGCCTACTGCATGCCCTTTGCTCATTCTGCTCCTAACACCTCTGAGCTTCACTTTCAAGTGAGAATTGTTATCGATCAGGTAGAATTGTTATACATACCAGCACCCACTGGTAGCAGTAGCTCTGACTTTCTCCTGATGCTGTTGTGGTAAAGATATTTGAAACCACTCTGGCGTATAGAATCATAACTTTTCCAGACTTCATGAGCCACACAGGCATCCTGTAAGGAAAATGTTGTGTTTTCTAGATCATGTCAAAAGGAATAGGCTTTCCAAAGTAGTTAGTTATTATCCACCTACATTGTAGTCCTTTTCACAGTCTACTTCCAGTTCAGTGCCACTGCCATTAGCGTGATACCCCAAAATAAATAGAAGGGACACCCATAAACAGGATGATGGCGTAAACCTCCAAATGAGAACTCCCATAGGTATGTCTGTGGTTTTAGTTTCTAATTTGAGAGTCTCTTGATTGACCGTCAATATGGAAAGTCTCATCTTGAGCTACTCATCAAGGCCTTATTTCTTGATGGCTGAAATCTCTGCAAATCCAGTATTAATTGACAAGACAAACAATGAAAATGGCATCGTATACTCCCTATGGCATATCTGGGAAGGATAAACCACAGGCATGTAACCATCCCATTGTCACTAAAGGAAGCTGGACCATTCTAAGTTAAGTTGGCATAAAACTAGCTAGAAAAGGCACTATCCATTAGCACTCATGAGAACAAAATGAAACAAAAAATCAAGTCAGAGAGAGCCATTGACTTGACATGAGGAAAGAGACCAATTTATTGAAAACAAAGTAAAAGGGTGAGAAGTGAAGGCTGTGTTTTGACAGTGGACAGTTTCCTCTTCAGCCATGTGCCCAGTATTACTAGTATCACCCACCCCAAATCTAACTGGACATCTCCTTTTCTGAGGTATCCCAATAGATGCCAACATGCCTCTGTTGAGTTTGGGTGAGGAACGTTGATCATGTTTGTGAAATACCTACCATGATGCCTGGTGGATAATGAATAGACATAACAAATCCTAATCAGTCCTATTTGTAGAAAAAATAGTATGAATAGTGTACAGTGCAGTCTCCCTAGGTGGGGGGTGAACTATACAGGAGTGCCACCAACGTTCACAGCAATTTTGGGGAGGGCCAGTGGGAAGGAGGAACGAATACAGAAAAGCATGTTGCAACAGGTTTGGTCAGTTTTCAGGAACGGGAATGTTGTGCATTTTCTCAGGCAGTCAGTCTTCGGGTAGAAACTAGTGACCAGGGAAGCATGTATCATCTCTGTTTAGGTGATAAATGCTGTTCAGAGCAAAGGATTATTTATAGAAATCTCTTGAAATTTAATCGGCAAAGTACATTTGGCAGGTTATGAAGAAATATGGTGGGACAGAGCAATATCGAGAACGAAAGCTCAAAATGTTGAAGGAGATAATGCTCATGGGGGTGGAAGGGTGGGGTGTGGGGTGGGGTGAATTTCCTAGAGGCTGCTGGTAAGGTAGAAATAATGGTCTGTGTAGACAATGAACTGTGAAGGTGAAAGCTCAGGAATCGGTTGCTTTCAGTTACTCTGGGTCACTGGTTTTCAACTGGGGGTGATTTTGCCCCTCAGGCAGCATTGGGCAAGGTTTGGAGACATTATCACAACTGGGGCAAAGTGGCTACTGAGTCCAGCAGTCAGTAGCACGACTGTGTGAAACCCTCCTCTAGGTATTTAATTCTATTATTGGATCCAGCAGAATCAAGAAATGTTACATCCATGGAACATGTTCGTTTAGGCCCGATAGAAGCAGAGTTGTAGTTGGTGGTTTTGCATTTTACCTTTTTCAAAAGCAACCACTACAAATAAGCATAGAAAATTTAACATCACATTTCTGATTTTTAAAAAAAAATTTTAAATTGTTCATGCCTTACATGTTCCTGCATTACATGAGACATTTAATGTTAATTTTATTGCTAGTAAAATGTGCCTTTCACTGAGGAAGCGTCATGCATTTCCTGTTCAAACAGATCCACTTTGCCTTGGAGTCAGGAAATTCAGGTCAAAGCTGGAAGCTCACTTGTGATTTTCTTTTTTCTTTTTCTTTTTTTGCATATTTATTTATTTTTTATTTTAATTATTATTTTTAATCTTATTGTTGTTGTATTACATCCATCCCCTTTTTGCTCCCCTCTATCATTTCAACATAATGGCTAGAATAGTTTGTATCTTTCTTAACTTTGGTTATGATTGTCTTCTTACATTTTCAATTGACTTACTATTCATATATATGAATAACTTACATATGTAATATATATTAATAACTTACATATGTAATATATATATTAATATTCATGGTTTTCTCATCACTAGACAGAATGAACCTCCCTTAATAAAGTTTCTAATCTTAACATGAATTATCTGGATTATTCATATGTAAGTTATTGTAAGTTCCTTCTAGGAAGTGTACATCTGTGCAATTCTATGTATTAAATGTGTTATTGGGATGCCAGATGAAGCACTTTCACCTGGCAGTTGTTGGAGTGGGAGTTGGAAGACTGGTGTAAGTGGGGAAGCAGCAAGGAATACCAGTCAAAGGAATGCTGAGGCCCAGTAGGCTGGCTACTTTCAGTGTAGTGCCACAAAGCCATTCTGGTTTGGCCTCTACTGCAGCTGGCAGCCTCTTGCTGAAGGCAGTGTCAACAATAGAGAGTTGAGTTACTAGGGCCTAAGACTTGGCCAAGTGGATTTGAGAGGAGGGGAGTGAAAAAGGGGTATTGTGGAATGATTGTCCGTAAAACCCAATTAAGTGGAGAAGGAAGTGAAGACAGGATTGGCGGTGACAGATAAGGAGGAAATAGTAGAGCACGGAGATACAGGATCTGAGGTTAAAGAAAGTAGCTGAGAGAATTGGAGGCAGAGGAGGTTGTGGCACAAGAATTTAAGATTTTCAACATGGAGGTTTGCCAAGTGAACACGACAGAAAAATGTGTCCATGAGACCAAGCAGAAATGAAGTGAAGGTCATTGCAGGGGAAGAAGTCAAGGACTTGAAAGACAGGGCTGTTGAAGGCAGTGTTAAATCAAGGTGGGCTGGAGAGGTGGTCACTGTAGACTGTTGAAGAAGAAATGCCTTCATGGAATAAGAAGAAAGATTTAAAGGGAATAACAAGGAGGACGGGAAGGGAAGGTGGTGTTGGGTGTCATCCACAGAGAAGGAATTTTAAACCAAGAACACAGGATTGATGACCTACAGAAATCACCTTGTAGGGTGAAGAGGTCAGAGATGTCTTTCTCAACCACACTATTAAGGAGATTCTGAGAATAGGTAGATTGCACTTGAGAGATTTTGAGGGAACACATGGGGCAAAGAAGAAAAAAATGAGCCATTATTTCACTGTCCCAAGCAATCCCTGTTAACACATTTAAGACTAGAGTAGAGCTGGTGTAGTAATTGGTCAAAGTGGGGAGACACTGCACACAAGAAGATAATGAAGTCTTCGACATGGGGCTGTGGTGGTTGGGATAGAGATGGAGACAGATATAATTACAAGCTAAATCAGTATTCAGATGGTCAACTGCTTTTCCTACCCCCCCGGTGTCCAGTGTGGCCAATATCTGTGTTTATTCTGAGTTCGCATTCATGGAGCTTGTGCCTCCTGTTTCCTTCTGTTGGGAGTCGATCTGGCTGAAAACATTTCACCTGTACATAATCCTGCTTCACATGAAGCTTCAGGTGAGGTCACCAGCTTTCGCAATGCTTATTTGAACACTTGAGTAGAGTGCCAGTGACGGCAGTGATAGGCGATTGCCTCCATCCTGCCTGGCTCTTTTGCAGGGAATGTCCACTAGCCAGCATCTTGGTATTTAGGTTATTCAGGAATTGGATTAGATGAGCTTAGTAAACAACATGCAGGCCTTACTCAAAGAGGATTATGCTTTGGTTAACTGATTTGTTTCTTTGCCAGAACCCATGTGTGTATGTGCACATGTGGATATATGTGGGCATGTGTGGTTTCTAAAAAAAATATTTGAATGTTTTCTATAGTCCTGTGTGTGGGCAGCTCTGGCAACACTGCAGAAGTTATGCAGTGGGCTGACCACCCCAGCTGTTCCCTGAATCTGGGCTCCACTCCATGCAGTCAGTGTGGAAAGCAGTCTCTTAAGCAGTGTGTGTCTGGTTCTTGGCACCCTTAAAATTCCGTGCTGTTCACGGTTGCTTCATTTGTAAAAATGGGATGCTCCATTCTCAAACATTCAAAGCATTGAACATTCTTTAATAAATAGATTTTTACTTGGAATCAAATCCAAGTGAATGATTTTTTTACGTGCATATCTACAATATAATCATATTTTGGAAGACATTTTCCCCTTTGACTAATATTTGTAGGTGCTCTATGGTTTCCAAAGCTCTTTAATGCACGACATGTTGTTATTGCTCATACAACCTCACAGAGTTGGTACTGTGACCCCAATTTAAGGATGATTAAATGAATTTTTAGCAAGGAAAACGGAATTACCAAAGGCTGGAGTTTAGTGATGGAGTTAAGGTGAAAACACTGGTTGTCTTAAAATCTAGGCCTCCTCCTGTGATAACAGGCTGGCTCTGAGCAAGTGGGGCTTCTTTGGTGGTGTACCGGTTTATATTATGATAGTGTGTTCAACTTGTTCTTGCTGTATTTCAAGATGGGCACTTCGTAAATGGAACGAATTCATTTGCGCTTAGACCAGGGGCTGGATGTTTATTTATTGATCCAGTTTTGCCTCTTGAGTTTCTGGCATTTGGTGAGATGGTGCCTTTGTCAGTACATTGGAGAAGCATTTTGGTTCCTCCCGAACGAAGAGCACTTCTCTTCAATTCTAAACAGAAGAAGTGACTATCCAACAGAGCTCATGGGTACAAAGCATAAACAACAAGACCCATGTTGTTAACAGGATTAAGGTAGGCAATTTCTGTAGGGCCTGTATCAACATCTACTTAAAATCTGTAACTAAAAATTAATAGGAACATATGCTAACCTCAGAAAATCTGCATAATAAGTAAGCATATCTTTCCATTTCAAAATGATATGTAGCCTGTAAGACCTGACCAGAAAGCCAGGAAAGCTGGGTGCATACAGGCCTCAGTGCTGTAGCCAGGGGGCCCCGGTGGGAATCTGGCTGGCTTCTCTCCCCTAGCACAAGCTGCCTGGGAAGTATTCATTTCACCCACAGCACCAAGGGATCTCTGCAGGTCAGGGGTCCCCCACAGTTAAGTGTGGTTATTTTCAAAGATATACTCCACAGTGTCATAATATTTAATATTAAAAAATGTATGTAATGGAACTACATAATGAACTATCAAAGTGTTTCTACATGGATTACTTATTAATTACAGGGGGTAAAAGACCTGTTTCCCATAGAGAAATCTGATGAACAGACAATCCAAGTTACTACCACCGACCTAGGACAAATGAAGATCACGTGCATCTTGATGTGATGTGGCACAGAGGATGCAATGCCACATCTGTGGGCCCCTGCCTGAAATGCTTAACCACCATCTAACCACAAGAGATGCCAAACCCAGATTGAGAGGAATTTTACAATTAAACTGGCCCATGCTCTTCAAAGTGGAAATATCACTAAAGACAAAAATCAGAGGAACTGTTTCAGATTTAAGGAGTCTGGAGAGATGTGGCAACTAGATCCAAAGAGCTACATCTGAATCAGAAAAACGATTGCTGTAAAGTTTGTTATTGGGGAGATTTGCAAAATAAAAAGTTGAGCAAGGAAAACAAATGATATCCTTACAAATAATTGAGAACATTTTGACATTTCTTTAGAAATAATATGAATTGATTTGAATGATATTTTGAAAACAATCTAGAGCCAAGAAATGAACAGCTTGCTGAGAAGCCTTTGAATTTGCTTCATTATTTCAAAATTCAATAAAAACAAGAAATTCTGCCTATTTCAAGTGAAACGAATTTATTACAGAACTTCATTTCAGCTGAGGCGTTATCTAACTTAGATCAATTTTACTTGCATAGAATTTTAAGATTTGGGTGGAGTTTATCTTGATTTGTTTACCTGTTTTAATTTTTCAGTGAGTAATTTGAAAAACACTTTGCTCTTTATACCTGATCTCTTTTTAAAAAGGTTTTATTTTTTATTTTTAGAGAGAGGGAAAGAGGGAGGGAAACAATGATGTCAGAAATGCCGATTGGTTGCTTCTCACACGCCCCAGCTGGGGACCTGGCCCATAACCAAGGCATGTGCCCCAACCAGGAATCAAACTTGGCAACCTTTCCATTTGCAGGATGACACTCAGTCAAGCCACACCAGCCAGGGCTACATGACCCTTTTTCAGTTTTTGAAGATTTTGGTGTTGTTTTTAGAGAGAGGGGAAGGGGGAGAGAGGTGGAGAGGGAGAGAAACATCAATGTATGGTTACCTTTCACCTGCCTCCAACTGGGGACCTGGCTGGAGACCTGGCTTGCATCCTGGTTATGTGCCCTGGCTGGGAATCGAACCAGTGACCTTTGGGTTCACAGGCTGGCATGATCCCTTTTTAAAAGTGTTTGTCTACTGATTTGGTGCTATGATTATATTATGTATGAATATTCTAAAATAGCCATGCAGGCACCATTGACACAGTAGTAGGGGGAAGTTGATTAATTTATAGCTTCCTCAGTTTTCATAGTTGACTATTTAATATTCTTCCTCTGCACCTGCAGAGTGTATGAATTCAGCTGTCTTTGTTAGAAATCATTTATCAATGTGTAACACAAATATTTACCAGCTGTGAGATGATGGCTTTTTGCTGGGTATTGGGACTACACAGATGAATTACACCATGTCCGTCTCCTCACACAGGCAAAGCCTTGACTTATGGAACTTCCAGATAGTTTTCTAATGTTCTTAGCTGAATTACAGGTAAATATTTAGAGATTTTAGTATGAGAGGGTGAGGAGACCTACTTTTAAACCTGTGTTTTCTCATGAGGATTATATTTGTCAATAATCGTTCCCCCCTTTTGTACTTAAGATGAATTTCAACAAATGTATATAGTCATGGAAACACCATCACAATCAAGATATATGAACATTACCATCAAGCCAGAAAGTTCCCTCCTGCTCCTTTACACCTGTCTCCTCTCCACTTTACCCTGGCTCCAGATCTGACCTTTGTCCTCATTGTTTTGCAGTGTGTGACCTTTTGTGGCTGGTTTAATTTAGCAAAGGGCTTTTGAGATTCATCCATGTTTTTATTTGTATCAGTAGTTCTCTTTTATTGTTGAATAATACCTCATTATATGGATGTATTATGATCTGTTTATTCATTCACCACTGATGGTGTCTTTGCATTTATAACTTTTGACTGATGATGAATAAATTTATTGTAAACATTCATATACAAGCCGTCATTTATTTTATTGAATTTACTAGGTGACATCAATTAATAAAATTATGTAGTTTTCAGGTACACAGTTCTAGAATACATCATCTGTATTGTGTGCTCACCACCCCAAAGTCCTGCCTCCTTCCATGACCATTTATCGCCCTTTACCTTCTCTATCGCCCCTCGCTACCCTTTTCCCCTCTGGTAATCACCATACTGTTGTCTGTGTTCCTGAGTTTTTAATTTTGCTAAATCTCTTCACCTTTTTCTCTCAGTACTCCAACCCTTTCCCTCTGGCAGCCATCAGTCTGTTCCCTGTATCTATGAAATCTATTTCTATTTTAGTTGTTTAATTTGTTCACTAGATTCCACATATAAGTGAGATTGTATGGTAATTTTCTTTCTCTGACTGGCTTGTTTCACTTAGCATAATACTCTCTAGGTCTACCCATGCTGTTGCAAAGGGTAAGATTTCTTTTTATGGCCAAGTAGTATTCCATGGTGTAAATGTACCACAGCTTTCTTGTAGCAATGGTTTTTTCCTGATATATTATCTCAGGTAAGGGAAACAAAAGGAAAAAAAACAGGACTACATCAAACTACAAGATATTGCACAGCAAAGGAAAGCAGCCACAAAATGAAAAGACAGCATACTGAATGGGAGAAAGTATTCGTCAATGATACAGCCAATAAGGGGTTAATATCTAAAATTTATAGAGCTCATACAACTCAACACCAGAAAGACAGTCCAATTCAAAAATGGGCAAAGGACCTAACTAGACATTTCTCCAAAGAGGACATGCAGAGGGCCCATAGGCTGTGAAAGGATGCTCAAAGTCATCAATCATGACAGAGATGCAAATTAAAACCACAATGAGATACCACCTCACACCTGTCAGAGTGGCCATCACCAAAAAATCAACAAACAACAAGTGTTGGCGAGGATGCGGAGAAAGGCGAGCCCTGGTGCACTGCTGGTGGGAATGCAGGCTGGTGCAGCCACTGTGGAAGACCGTATGGAATTTTCTCAAAAAGTTAAAAATGGAATTGTTTCATGACCCAGTGATTCCACTTCTGGGTATATATGAAGAAACCTGAAACACTAATTTGAAGAATACATGCATCCCTATGTTGACTGCAGTGTTATTTATAATAGCCAAGATTAGGAAGCATCCTAAGTGCTCATCAGTAAATGAATAGATAAAAAGGCTGTGCCAGTGTTTTTTAAAATATGATTTCATCTTTTGGGTAATTATCTAGGAGTGGGATTTCCAGGGTGTGTATTGAATGTATGTTTCAGTTTTTAATATACGTTTAATTATTTTCCAAGGTGGTCTACCACCTTGATTCCCACTAACAATGTATGAGGGTTCCCGTTATTCCATATCCAGCGTAGCGCTTGATTTTTAGTCTTTTTATTTGAGTCATTCTGGGAGATGTGATGGTATAATGTTGTGATCTTAATTTTCCTTTCCAACCTTCTTTTGTCAGCTCATTTATTAGAGTTGTAATAGTTTTTTATGTACTGCAGATACAAATCCTTTGATAGATATATGTTTTGAAAATATTTTCTCCCAGGTCTATGCAGTGCTTATTCATTTTCTTTACCAGTATCTTTTGTAGAGCAGAAATTTGATGAAGTCCAATTTTTGTTACAGTGCATGCTTTTTATGTCTACATCTAATAAATCATTGCTTAACTTCACAAAGGTATTTTTCTATGCTTTCTAGAAGATTTAGTTTTAGCTCTTTCATTTAGGTCTATCATCAAAATGACTTCTTTAAAATTTGTCTATTTCAACTAGTTTGCATAATATGTTGGTATCAATTTGTGCGGCATATTTGCTTATAATCCATTTAACTTTCCTAGCGTTGGTGGTGATATCCAATCCTTCATTATGGATTGTGGCAATTTGTTTCTTGTTTGAGTCAAGCTGACTAGAAAGTTACCAATTTTAGTGATTGATTTTCTTTATTTTTCTGTTTTCTGCTTGATTGATTTCCCCTATCATCTTTATGATTTCTTTCCTGCTGGTTTTGGCTCTAATTTCTCTTTTTTTCTAATTTCTTAAGGTGGACAGATTTCCTTTTATGTATTTATTTTGTCGACTTTCTTGGGGCGACATTGGTTAATAAAAGTATATAGGTTTCGGGCATACACTTCTATCACACATCATCTGTATATCGTACTCTGTGCTCACCACCCCAGGTCTCCTTCCGTCACCATTTACCCCCCTTTATCTCTTCTACCCCCACTTGTCCTCGGGTAATCACCATGCTCTTTCTAATTTAGGCCTTTCGAGCGATAAACTATCCCTAAGTACGACCATAGATATAGCTGAAATTTTAAAGAGGAGTTTGTTTATTTCTAGAGATGAGGGGAATGAGGGAGACAGACAGGGAGAGAAATGTAGTTGCTTGTTTCTCCAGCCCACCCCGCAACTGGGGACCCGGCCCACAACCAGGGCCTGCGCCCCGACTGGGAGTTGAACTGATGACCTTTTCGGTCCTCAGGCTGGTGTTCAACCTACTGAGCCATACCAGCCAGGGCTCTAAAAATTGTAATACATGTGATTTTCTCATAACCCAGGGTCAAATATTTTCTGATTTCCTTTGTGATTTCTTCTTTGCCTACATAGTATTTAGAAAATATTATTTAATTTCCAAATATTTGGCAGTTTCCTAAATCTTCTGTTTTTGTTTCCTAACTTCATTCCATTGTAGTTGAAGAACATACTTTATTTTTTTTATTTTTATTTTTTTAAAGATTTTATTTTATTATTTCTAGAAAGAGGGGAAGAGAGAGAGGCAGAGAGGGAGAGAGACATCAATGTATGGTTGCTTTTCACCTGCCTCCAGCCACAGACCTGGCTGGAGACCTGGCTTGCAACCTAGTTATGTTGCCCTGGCTGGGAATCGAACCTGCGACCTTTGGGTTCACAGGCCGGCGCCTTATCCACTGTGCTACCAGCCAGGGCTCTAACATACTTTAAATCACTCAATACTTTTAGATTTATTGGGGCTTATTTTACAGAATAGGATATGGCTTATTCTGAGGAATGTTTTCCTGTATACTTGAAGAAAACTGGGTATTACGCTCTTTTGAGTGGCATGTTTTATAAATGTTAAACAGGTGTATGGTCACTACGGTATGTTTTTGTTTCCTCGTTTTAATTTTAATCCTGGATTTGTAGACGCTACTGGCCTATCTGCATAGCTTCATACTCCGGCAACCACAGGGCAGAGGCTGCGCTCAGATACTTGAAGCTGCTTTTGTCGCAGCGTGCCAGTGTGTGTGTGTGTGTGTGTGTGTGGGAAGCACCTCCCAAGTTCACACGATTTACAAGTCTGGCTCGGCTTTTTCTTTCCACTGGGCCCTCTGGGTTCCCTGTGCACGGGCATGCAATCGTGCCAGCCAGTCGGAGGCACGCGGAGAGCTTTCCTTGCACGTCTAAGGCAATCTCGTTTGGGGAGCTCTTCATGAATTGGTGCCTCTCTCTTTGCTCTGTGGCCTTTTGGCCTTTGATCAGGTTTTGCAGCTCCAAAGTGATTGTTAGTGACCACTGTGTCCACTTTCATAAATGTTGGGGAGAGGACGTGCCTGTCTCTTCACTCGGCTAGAAGTTCTGCCAACTACAAGCGTTTCCAAAGAAGAATGGATGGCTTTCTCAGTGTAGAAAGAAATGGTATATGGCTAATTTAGTGAGCTAAAGATAAAAGCCTGTAAATCAGATAAGATAATGGAGATTCATAAAGATGCAAATTAGAAGGTAAATTCAGTATCAAGTTTAAGAAAAAGAGAAGTTAAAAGCTTCTGAAAGAACTGTCTTTGGTGCTCCGTTTTGAGTGTGGTTATAAAAGAAGAGGCATTTTTATCACTTCTCGGCCTTTTGGCTAAGATCAAGTGTAAAAGAAGAGGCATTTAATATAGTATAATGATGCAGAAAAAATGATCTAATTATGTTAAAATATCAGAGTTAAAAGAGATCTCCGATACTGTAATCCACTGATCCCCAAACACTGGGCTAGAGATTATTAAAGCCTTTGGGATATGTGATTTTTTTCCTGTAATCTCTAGTATAATTAAAAAAATGGTAACAATTTAACAAGCTTTTCATAAAGCTAAACATCATTAAAGGACCACCTTTTAACAAGATAACATTGCCTTCCTACATTTTGATGGGATTAAAAGGTTCTTTTTCTTCTATGAAATGGTGGTCACAGGAATATGAATATATATATATATATATACACACACACACATATATGTATATTTATATGTACATACACTATGTTCTTATTTAGCAAAATGAAAAAATTTCCACTGCATGTTATTATACTTTAGCATTTTGAAAATTTACTGCAGGTCCTGAAAAGTTAAATGCTTTTCTCAAATTCACTCACTTTTTTTAAGAGAAAAAAAAATCATCCTGTGATATGATAATATAGTTAGTCTTCGTAAGGAAGGCTTTAAAAATTTAACTGACAGGAGAAATGAATTACTGTGTAATTTACCTGTTTGAGTTCATTCTTACTAATTTTCTGAATGATAAAACCTTATTTGGGTTTGGGAAAATATTCACCCATAGTTTTTAAATCTTGCTTTTGAAAATCATTTTAGCAATGATTAGATGACTTTATAATTGGCAATCCAGAATCAGACTCATCTAATTTTGTTCTGTTCTCATCATAAAGCTTGAATTCTAAAGACCCTGAGCCCCGTATGGTTTTGCAAGGCACTTACCTATCATATTCTTGTTGTATGATAAACAGCCAGCTTGTACTTGTTTGGTCCTGTCTCCTGGAGAGGCATGAGCTTTATGAGGACGACGCTCATTCATTTAATAACATGTAATGGAGTATTTCCAAGCTGGCCTCATTAGTCTAGTTAATGAGAGAGGAGGGTGAATAAGAAACACTCATGTGAGAGGGAAAAGGAGAAAATTGGCGGTGCGCAGGTAAGTGCTCCAGTGGGTAGGTAAAAGGGTCAGGTGTACTCAGGTGACTGAAGCATCACCATTGGGCAGCTTTCTGGAAAGGGGTCTGTGAGGAGGTGGTCTAGTTTGAGCAGGATTTTGAATGAGTAGGGTTCTCTCTGCCGTGCTCCTAATGTCAGACTGATGAAGCCCCATGAGTGTTTCAGGTTCTAATGATCAAAGTCCTAGCTCTTTAAATTCTGCTTTTGGATCAGTACAGACCCACACATTGTGTGTTAAATATTTTTATTTATGTTTAGAGAAAGGGAAATGGAGGGGGAAAGGGAAGGAGAGAAACATCAACGTGCGAGAGAAACATTGATTGATCCATTTACTCTTACATGTCCCCCAACGAGGGACCTGGTCCACAACCCAGGCATGTGCCTGGACTGGGAATCGAACCAGTGACCTTTTAGTTCCCAGGCTGATGCTCAGTCCACTGAGCCACACCAGCCAGGGACCACCCATTTTATTAAATTAGTAAATTGGAGGCTATGGCCTCATGTACATAGGAGATCTCTGACATTGCTGTAAGTGGTACCAAAAAGGCTTCTCTTGGCCAGTTTGTCTGCTGAGAAAATTGCTGTGGGAACAAGTAAGTGATTATTAATGCTGCGTAGCTGGATTGTAATAACAAACCCAGACATCACTTTGTATGTATTACGAAATGTTCTAAACCAGGGGTTGGCAAATTTCAACCTGTTTTCAGACAGCTTGAGAGCTAATGTTATTTTTAATGTCTTTAAATGGTGGAAAATAAATACAAATATTTACTGATATTTCTAAATGCAAAATGTAAATTTCAGTATCCATAATACACTGATATTGGAGGACAAGCGCACTCATTCACTTACGAGTGAGCCCAGGTTGCTTCCATGCTAAAACAGTAGAAGTGCGTATTTGCAATGGAGGCCGTGCGGTCTGCAAAACCTAAATTTTTAATGCCTGGTTCTTGAGAGAAAAATTTCCAGCCTCTGTTCTAAACACATAATAAGGAATCTTACTGCAGTCTAGGTTGAAGATACAGTTCTTGCCAAATATGTTTGGGGTTCACTCCCAGGATGGCTTCCATTCAGAAACTACATTTGATCATTTCTCTTTGGGCATGGTTTCCAAGGGTGCTCTTTCTTCAGCCTTGGGGACAGTATAAATGGGGAACCATTTAAAATTATTCTTTCTTTGGCTTGAAGGGTCCCACATCCCATCAACATTGAACAGCTGTACCGCAAACTTCTGTGAGGGCTTGTCTGTAATTTCAAATTCAGAAGAGAACTTTGGTTTTTCCTGTAGGATCCCAGGCTGAGATGGGTGCAGTTTCCTGCTTCTCTTGGCCAATGTGGGGATTTTTTCCCTAGTCTGTTCTTTTGCTTAGGTCTATAGCCCTTCAAGAGTTTTTGGCAAGAAGGAAATTAAACTCAGAATTGAGTCTTAAGAAGGAAAACTGAGGAAGTATTACTAAACAGGTAGATAAATCTAAATATTACGATTATATGAGACCATGTAAATGTCTACATTTTAGGGGCAAAAGAAAGGAAAAGTAAACTAATGGGCTACAGTGACACATCAAATGGATGGAGGGTAGTTTCAGGATTGAATTGCACTAAGGTTCCTATATTCTTGGGAAGAGAGAGACATGTTTATCTTATGACAAAATACACTTTGAATCAACAATTGCTATTAGGTGTAAAAAGGGTCACACCACAATGAAGAAAGGTACATATCAAGCTAAAGATACACACATGCTAAACTTTTATGATAAAGTACATAATCTTAAAGATATGGAAAAGCAATTACTGACCAACAAATCTGTAGTGGAGAGGTTTAATACACCATATTGTTTGGTAATATTCAGCTTGGTGATGAGTACACAAGTATTTTTTATAATGGAATACTTTGGAGGATAAACTGAGTAATGAACAGAACCTTACTACAGAAGTTGTATGGTGTGGTGGTGGTGGTGAAATGCTGTAGGTATCAAGTATACAGCCACCCACCCACTATCCAGCCAAAAAATTCATGAACTCAGTAAATGCCCAGTCTTGTACCAATCACTGCAATCATTAAAGTGACCAAAGGAAAAAAAAAAAATCATAGTCCTTTTCCTCCAAGTCCTGTGGAAAGGAATGTAGGAAAGTAAACAGTTATATAATGTGTGAGTAGAGATATATTTCAAGTGCCCCAGAGCACAGAAGGAAGTAATAACTTGGTCAGGGGAGGCAATTTTCAGCTGTGTGGAATGTAGGACTATAAAACAAATTTTTTTCATGAAATGGGACCAATGATTTTGTTCATTAATCATTTAAACCTATTTTATGATGTGCCTCAAATTATTTTTAATTTTTTGAATTGCGTAAGGTATGCTGAATAGCCCTGGCCAGTGTGGCTCAGTTGGCTGGAGTATCATCCAGTGCACTGACAGGTCACAGGTTTGATGCCCAGGCAGGGCACCTACTTAGGTGGTAGATTTGGTCCCTAATTGTGTACAGGGGGCAACCGATAGGTGTTTATCTCTGTCATATCGATGTTTTTCACTTCCCCTCTCTCTCAAAATCAATCAATGTATCCTCAGGCAAATATTTAAGAAAAAACATTTTAAAAAGATGTTGAATAAACACAACAGTAAGGTCCAGTGGCTTTCTCCCATTTCAATTTTGTGCCAAACGAGGATACCAAAATTTTAGCAGCATCCATGTTCTTGAGGTTATTTCTTCTAGTTGGAGGTAGAGTCAAATGAGTCAGTTATAAGTCACTCTCAGATTTATAGAGGAGGGAAGCTTGCGAAAGTATTTGTGGGGGACATCAAATGCCCATTATTTTTTTGCCTAGAGCTTTCAATATTGATGGTCTAACTACCATGTCAAAGAAGTTGATAGGGTTTGGGCTTTGATCTCCCTCAGAGGGAAAATCAGAAGGGAGTAGGGCAGAGAAGGCGGCTACGTGAAATAATGTCTCTATTCCCACATATAAACTGCTTGCTGATTGGGTGGGTGGGTGAAGGAATAGATACTCTGATTCCCACAGCAAACTGGATGTAGTGAAAAAGGCCCTGAGTTGAAAACCAAGGAGCATGAAATCGGTTGTCCTGTTCTGTCCCTCTGAGACACTGGGCAAATCAATCAGCCATTGCAACAAAATCATTGCAGAGCCAAGTGTCCTTATCCCTTAGCCATTCAATTTCTGTGTAGGCAGGGTTCCCTCCCCAAATTTTGAATCCCTTTCAAGTCACTCAGTTTAAATATTCTCCCAGTTACTTTGTTTTAAACAACCACAAATAAAATGGCACCTGTTCTAAATTAAAAATAGTTCTGTCATATTAATAAACCTCTAATGTGGCAGTAGTTAGGTCAAGAACCAAGGGAGGTAGAGAAGTGTTTAAGGGAAATGAAGTGGTTAGTTTAAGAAGGCAATGTAAAGGTATTCTAAACTTGGACCTATTTTCTCTGGCTAAATCTATGACCTACAGCAAGATTCATGAGTCTTATAAAAACACTCCATTAAAAATGAACTCTGGCTGGTGGCACAGTGGATTGGCACTGGCCTGTGAACCCAAAGGTCGCTGGTTTGATTCCCAGCTAGGGCACATGACCAGGTTGCAAGCCAGGTCCCTAGATGGAGGCAGGTGAAAGGCAACCATACATTGATGTCTCTGTTCCTCTCCGCCTCTCTTCCTTTCCCTCTCTCTAAAGATAATAAGTCTTTAAAAAAAAAGAACGAAACCTAAGCAACATTTTCAGACGGGAGCCTGTTTCATGTGGTAGCAAGCTCAATCAGGCCTAGACATCACAAAGGGAAAAATGATGAGAAAACCTTTAGGTAGGCCTCTTTCAAGACTTGATGACGACAGTTCAGAAACAGACAACTTGTCTGTTTCCAATTCTGGGCTCCAGTAGGAAGGGCTTCGGTGCGCTTGCCGAGCCCTAGGTAGTGGTTTAAAGGACAAGCTGGTGGGAAGATGACAGAGGATGTCCCCACAGGCCAGAGCTTTTCCTCTGCTCCCAGATCTATCCTTAGTATTATGGTCGATTTGCCCTGTTTCCTCACAACTTTGATTGGTTTCTTAAAATTCTAATTGACACATGCGCCCCCATCCAGTCTCACTACCCTGTTCTTCTCTTCCTGTTCCTCCCCATGTAATTTACTGATTTGTGACGTTGGTTTGGAAGAGTTTGCCTCTTCTCCCTAGAATGTAAAATCCCTGTGAGGGTATCATTTTCATCTGGACACCAGCTTCATTTTGGTCACCATCTGGTCAGGAAATATGTGTTGAATTGAGCTTAATTAACTCTGATAGGATGAAAATGGACAGGTTTTAACTGGAACAGGTCTTCCAAGAAACAAATGGGGAGGAAAAAAGCACAAATCCGAAGAACGTTAACCTAATAAAGCCTGCTTGATATTAAAAATAACTGGAAAGGTGTGCCAGGACAACCAGTCTCTCCGACTCAGCTTCCTCAGAGAGTTTCTTCGTTTTGGGGTTGAACCCAAAATGAGGTAGAAGTTGAAAGCCTCAGGGCTTGAGGCACAAGGGCAGGGAGAAACATGAAGTCAGCCTGGTTACCTTCAGTTCATCAAAGGTCGCAGACTCTTCTGCCATCTTTCCCTGCCGCCTTGATGGTGCGCATGACCGACCTGGCTGGTGCTCTCCAGGGTATCAACGATGCTGAAAAGGGAGGCAAACAAATGCCAGGTCCTTATTAGGCCCTGCTCCAAAGTCAGCATCTGGTTTCTCATTGCGATGATGAAGCCTGGTTACCCTGGCGCTTTTGAAGCCACTTATGACCACAGAGCCGGGAAATTGTTGGGAACCTTCTGAGCCAGTTGAACAAGGGTGGCATGACGTGTAGCTCAGCGGCCTTAGAGAAAAGCCAGAATATTCTCCCTTCGGGTTGGTGTCACTGTGCTGACAACCTCCACAGGCATCACAGACCCTGAAGGCACAAGGTGGAAACACGCAGGAGGGAAATGCGGCGTTTCTTCTAGGAATGTGGGGTGATGTGCAAACAAAGCACCTCAATGGAGCAAAACACTCTTGAAAAAGGCCCCAGCGCAGTAAGAGGGGTACTGGACTTGGAGAGGATGGGAGGGAGGATGATTCATGTTTCTGGGGGTTATGGTACGAATCCAACTTGACGTTTGCAGAATGTGTAATTAGACATTTTAGAAACTAGATGAGAAATGAGACATTTGAAGCAATTACTATTCTGAACCATGTGGGTTCAGGATCCATAGGGGCTATATTGAACAAAAGAAAAGAGAAATTTCCCAGTTTTTTAATTGCCTACATAACATTCCATGACCGGAATATACCAAAAGTTATTTAGCAATCCCTATATTGATAACCATGCTATATTTTATTATAACAAATAATGTCATCATCATTATATATTTAGCAATTATGTGATTGTCTATTCAAGTGACTTCCTACAAATTCTGGTTTAAAATAGTAACAAAATCTTGTTTGAAAGTAAATTGGTTCTTTTGGCACTGTATGTTTGGTTTCTAGTACTTATTTTTAGAAAACGCTATACAGTAAATTGTATGGTAAATTTAATGTGTACATAATGAAGACAGGCATTTATTTTAATTAACCCAAATTTGGCAGCTGTCCCTTCTGCTTTCATTTATCAATTTGTCACGTTACTGATGATGGTGTTTTTGAACAGAGCATAATTTAGTCTCCTCTGCATCACTGAAAAGAGTCAAAATCAGAATTATTATTTTTCGTTGTGTCTTGTGTCATTTCTTGTATCATAAATGGAATATATTTCCGTATTTAGATCATGAATTTTCCTTTCAACATACTGTCCTGTGCTGTGCATCTTTTAAGAGGTGATAAAATACAGAAAACTGCCCATTTCTCACCAAGCCTTGTTGGCACCTGAGACATTTAAAGAGAAGGGATTTCCAGATATAATAATTGAAGTTTACTTTTTCAAGGGCTCTAATAGCTCAACCATTTTAATGGAAGTCATCCTAAATCTGTATTAGTCTCCTCCTACAGTGTTGTCTGTTCTGAGCTCACACCAACAATGGCTTAAAACATGATCAGCTTTTGAGTCAGGGTGACAATCAGTTCTTTTGCCTCTTTTTATTTCGCTTCAGGGTTAGTTTACTGAGGCCTGAGTTTACTAGATGGTATATCACTAGATGTGTACATTCTTGTTCTGAGCCTGTTAGGAAAAGTCTTTCAAAACCATTTAAGTTATCCTGGAAAAAAACTCATCCGCTATCCCACAAAAGAGTTTTGTACAACTTGAAAATGAAGCTCTCGCATTTTTATAAAAACAATAAATGTGATAACAGGATGTTTACTTTAAAGATTTTCATTTAAAAATACTTATTTTCATGTGACTCTGTTCCTTTGTGTTGGAGAAACATTTTTGTTCCCCTCAAAACTTGAAGTCTAGCATATATTTATTTTAAGTCAAGGTATATTGAGC
Source organism: Noctilio leporinus (assembly GCA_004026585.1). Lineage (NCBI taxonomy): Eukaryota > Metazoa > Chordata > Mammalia > Chiroptera > Noctilionidae > Noctilio > Noctilio leporinus. The sequence continues at coordinate 25,337 of PVIW01009282.1, forward strand.
TGACAGATTTGCTACTGGATTAAAGGAATTAATTAGCCTTTATGCATCGGAGCCAATAAGATAGGAACAGGAGCTTGCAGCAAACACCGGAAGAGTTTATTTTCAGCAAGTGGCCCTGGCCTGGAGTCACAGGTGAGCTCACGCTCCAAGACCTGGCTCCCCGGATGGCTTGAGGGGGGCCGGTTATAGAGGGGAAGTCCTTAACTGTGGTGACCAGGGGAGTTAGGGTCGAGGTCGGGGTCATGGTCTCTACTGATTGGTTGTTGCTAGTGATAGCTGATCAGGGCGTCAGGCCCTGAAGTCAGCAGGGAGTCACTTTGTCCCTTTGTCTGATTTTGCTGCTTTTTTGGGCTTGGAGTTGAAACACAGCTGGGACCTAGATGTTATCTCCAGTTTGACCAAAGCTCTGTCTGTGTGGTCAACAGACCTGAGGCTTTGTTTCTAAGATTATCTGAAGCCACAAGAATTTCCTGGCCTGAGGCTTAATGCTTAAGGGTGTGGAGATGAAGGGAGAAAGGGGCAGTGAGGCTAGTTTGAATGAAAAGGAAAGGAAGGAGAAAAGGTCATACAGAAGAAATGAAGTTTTTACACAGTTACAGATTTAGGGAGATTTCATTAAAATCTGTTTTGACCTAATTTGAGAACACTAATGTTCTTATCCTCTGAAAGATGAGAGACACATGGTTTATATTTGAAATCATTTAGAAGAAGCAATAAACAAGTTCCTATTGAGTCTTTAATATCCTTACAATTTTTAAGTAGACGAACAAAGCTTGTAAAAATTGGAAGAGTGCAGTCATAGGGGTAAAACACAGTTCTTCCTTGCCCTCATCCTACCCTGTTTCTCCCTATGGTGTTACTGTTTATCTATAAACTCTGCTCTATGCACCAACACACATACCACTCCCCCCCTTTTACCATGAATGGGATCATTCTGGGAAATTCACATGGTGTCACCTGACAACGTATCATGGTTATTTGTATTTGTCAGTACCTATACATTGAATGGATTTTTGTAGCTTCGTGCTATTCTAAAGTGTGCATTAACACATTTGTCCATTAATATAGATTATTTTGATGGGAACTATTCTTTTCAATATTAAATCATCTATGAACATGGTCAGTCTCTGTAACCAAGCAAACCGGGTCTCAGCCATGTGGCACCTTGACACCTGACCTAACAATTCATGTTGAAGAAAACCGGTTTCTATTTACAGGGTTCCAGCCTTGGGGGCTGCTAGGAACACTCCTGCTCAGAGCTTTCTCTCCCACAGGACCCAGCACCTCCCTTGCTCCCCAAGGCTGTCAGCCAGAACCAGGCTGGAAGCTCCCCATCCCGTGTCTGACCTTAAGCTGCCACACGACCAGGTGTCCCTGCCCTCTGGAATGAGCCCTAGGGGGTTAGAGAGTCACCATCCCCTCACAGCGGCTTCCCTGCAGGTCTGGTCTGGGGGTGCTGTCCTCAGCCCCCAAGTCAGGGTTCAGGGAAACACGGCCATGTCACACTGGATCCTGGCGGAGTCGATGGTGGCCAACGTCCCAACAGGATGGCTTCTCCATCCGTCCTTCAGAGAACCGGAAACCTGCAGCTCCTCTCCCGGCCCCAGTGCAGCTCTGACGTTCCCCATGAGCGTCCCCCATGAGCCCGTGCTTCGTTAGGCAGGTCCCCGCACAGCTCCATCAGCTCTGCCGCTGTCGTCTTACTCCAGAGCTCATAGCTGACTCCTGCCTCCATCCTTTCAGACCACATGGCTCCTTCCTACACCATGTTCCTTTCAGCCCACCCTTATTTAACTGCTCGGCCTGGAACTCCCTGCGTGGCCGATGTCCAGCCTCCCCTCTGATGTGCGACTTTGCCAGTTCCCCATATCTCTTACCTTCTTTTGGCTGCCACCTTTAATGACAGCAAGAGTTCCATAACCTCCCCTGGCTGTGTCATGAGCCACTCCATGCTCTTAAAGTCAAGTGCATCCTTTGCCCTGGGCAGCAGCTGCTTCCCTTCAGGAAAGACATGGCAATAACAGTGGCAAGTTATTCAGTATCTCAATGTTGTCCACTTCCTCTTTCCCCCAACCCGGGTTTATGGGGCTTTTCTCCCTTATTCAGGGGACCCTTGCTTTGCACACTGCTACACATCCTTTTATTCCAGGCTTTAAAAACACTTAAAAAAAAACACCCAACACTTTACTGTTATTTTATACTTTTGTTTACATAGGTCTTTCACATTTCTTAAGTTTATTCTTAGTTTACTAGTATCTGTTTCTTTTTCTTTAGTTAGCTGGTGAGTTGAGTAGATAGATGTTGGGTAGAGCAGAGATTGTTTATGCTATTGTGGGAAATCTCTGCCTATTTTTCTGAATGGTATTTTTGAATCGATTATTGGTGGTATATAGGAACACACTAGTTTTGTAAGACTTGAAATCTCACCATGTTACTGACTTTTGAGTTTTACTGGTTTTTCTTTTGAGACAGTAAAATTTTCTTGGTAGAACATTATGTCAGAAGATTATGACAAATATTCATGACAGGTTTTTATGGCATTTCCTAATCATGTTTCTCATATTTATATGTTGTGTTAGCTAGGACTTCAGTCTACTGTTGATTAGTTGAGATGAGAAAGTTGAAACTAGTACCTTATTCATGGCTTATTTATAGAAATGTGTCTAGTGTTTTATCACCAAGAATGAAGTTGACTGTAGATTACTGGTAGACATTTTTAAGTCAGAGCCTTCTACCTCAATAGTTGTTAAGGGTCTTCTTCCTGGTTGGAAAGAGGGAGACATCTCTACAAATGGAAATTTCCTTTACAAAATAAAAGCTTGTATCTTCTTTTTAGAATGTTGGCTCATTCTCAGTGGCTTTTATCTCAAAGTAATCCATATATCAAAGGTAGCCTAATCGAGAACTCCTTGGTGCTATGCCCCTGGCACAGACTTGAATTGTGATGGAACTTTTTAGGGATCTAGATAAATAAGTATATTCTGGAATGTGTTTCCTGGTCCTGTTTGAATCCTTACCTATACCTAGCCAAGGAATGTGGCTGCTGTGTGAATTACTTGTCAGGTGTCTTTTTCTAGAAGTGAATCAAAAGATATTTTAAGTCTATCACTGAAAGTGTTCCAACTTGGAGGTTTGGAAGTATTGATCAAAGTGCGGTACAGAAGTGAGGGACACTGAAGTTAATCTACACAAGAATATGAAATGCATCATGTACTTAATTAGGTGATTTCTCCAGTGCTTAAAAAAATGGTAATAGATAACAGGAATCTCTGATGATATATCCTAGAAAAAAAATTTATTCAAGGGCTTGATATAGTAGTTAGTTGAGTTCTATAAAAATGGAAAAGATGGCCCTGGATGGTGTGACTCAGTGGATTGGCACTGGTCTGTGAAAATAAGGGTTGCTGGTTCAATTCCCAATCAGGGCACATACCCAGGTTACAGAGCAGGTCTCCAGCCAGGTCCCCATTTGGAAGCAGGTGAAAGGCCACCATGCACTGATGTTTCTCTCCCTTTCTTCCTCCCTCCCTTCCCTTCTCTCTAAACATAATGAATTTTGTAAATTGAAAAATGTTTGTTTCAGTGGATTAATGTAACTAGTTAGAAAAGAATACTATATATTTTTTCTGTCTGATTTAACAAAAATGAGCTAGTTTGTGGAGGAAGTTATATGACTTGAATCCTTCTAGTTAATAAGTCCATGGACTACATGTGGTTTTTAAATGTCAATGTGCATAATTAATAATTTCTATTAAATGAAGAGCAGGCAGTTAACATGAAAAGAGAGTACTTAGGCTTGTGTGGTTTGCAGAAGGATATAAAGATTCATATTGGAAAATACTATTGAATTTAAATTTTTAAAAGATTTTTAAAATTATTTTCAGAAAGAGGGGAAGAGAGAGAGAGGCAGAGAGGGAGAGAGATATCCATGTATGGTTGCCTTTCACCTGCCTCCAGCTACGGACCTGGCTTGCAACCTGGCTTGCAACCTGGTTATGTGTACTGGCTGGGAATTGAACCAGCAACCTTTGGGTTCGCAGGCTGATGCCTTACCCACTATGCCACCAGCCAGGGCCTTACTATTGAGTTTTAAATCATTCTTATTGGCAAATTGAGTGGGTGTTGGGACTTTAAAGAAGCCAGTGAATACTTAGAAATAAGTCACTTAAACCTTTGCAGAGTTTCTGTATAAGCACCAGGTATTCTGATTTATCACTTTCAAACAGAGTTGTCCCAGACCAGGAGCTCATATGGAGCCATTGTGAGAGACCGGTAGCTGGAAAAGCATAGTGACTCAGGGTGGCAGAAGGCAAGAAAAGGAGTGTGTCATCAGCCAATGCCGGTGACTAGTGACAATTTCATATTGCCATCGGGGGAAACAACTTACTCATGTGCCTATTTCAGCACCCAGGACAGTTCCACTCTAAAGTTGCTGGCTGGCTAAATGGAATTAGGCCTCCTTTCCTGAGGGCTGTGACACCATTCCTCCTTCCTCCTTCCTCCCTCTCCACCTCCATACCAACCCTTGAGCCGGCGTATTGAATGAAGGAACCTCTTCTTTGTATCCCTGTTGCTGCATTACTGTATCTGCTGCGGCTACTCCCATTTCTGCTTTTGGCTTCATGGTTCAAGGACACATTTGGTGATTATTTTAGATGAGATCGGGCAAGCTCAGGGTGGTATGGCCATTGATATTTATTTTAAACAAAATATTCCCTGAATACAGGGAATAGAGCAGGAAATGGAGACATAGATACAGCTTACGGTTCGCCCTCAGGTATGGGTACATTGAGGGACGGCTCTCTTTGTATCCAAGTAATATTAATGTTTATGAACCTAAATTTGTACCTTGGGAATATATGGGAGGTTATTCAGTTTTTTAGAATATAGAAATCTCACTTATGCTATATTTCTAGTCTTACCCATTGTTAAATTTAATAAATCAGCCACAGTGTTTAAACATATAAGCCTTAACTGTATTCCTCACCCGGGAACTATATTCTGTCACAGTCTTTGGGTTAAACTGTGAGACATTTCATGTGTTTCAGAAACTTTAATCTTTTGGTAGGGGCCCAAGGTAAACTTGCTAGGTAACGGCATCTTGCAGCAAATTAAGTTTCAGCAAGTTTTCAATTTTGTTTGCTCTTCCTGCTTTAAAAAAAATTAACCGAAGTAGATTCAATTACCTTCCAGGGAATGGCAGTCACTCCAGATCCTTCTTTTAGGATGTCTGCTCAAGATGTCTTCTGTCCCTGAAATTCACACTATATAGTCTCAGGATCTTTACCCGTGTGTAGGAGCGAAATGATGAGGCACAAACACCAGATTTGAGATGTGAAGGGACGTTACCTAGGAAACGAATCAAATTCTAAGCCTGTGTTTTCTATAATCATCCATGATTTGAAACGGACCCTTGAAATTTAACTTCCCAGGAATGTGTCTTTTTGTGAGCCTGGTGTGCACAGATACAATTGAAAAGGATCAATTAAGCAAATATATTTGATGAAATATTTGGCATTTCTATTCCACTTTTTGCCCTTTAAACAACTTGAATTCTGCTTGACCTTTAACAAATATAACTGCTTGGGACTTATTCCTGGGGAAAGAAAAATTTAATTATGAAACATTTCGATTTTTGCATATTTGAGATGCTTGGAGAGCAATAGCAGGTGTGGAATTAATATATTAGAAACCACCCAAGTTCCTGGAATACTGTTTTACTATAATTTAAAAAACTCCTTAAAAATCCTGAATGACTTTTTTTCTAGAGAAACAGCATAAAGTAAATATTACTTTGGGAAGAAAATACTATTATCAAACTCAAATTTAAGTTCCTATAGTTTCTAATCCCAGGTACTTTAAAAACAGAACAAAACAAAGTACAAACATAGCAGCCCCAAGACTTTCAAGATGTCATGAACTTCATGACAAGCTTCTTGCACAGTGAACCTCTTCCATATGAAAAGATGGCCCCATGCTGCCTGGCTGGCAGACAGTGTCCAGATTGCAGAAGTCCATTGCTGGTCAGGGCTGCCAGTGCTCACCCATTCTGGTCTCAGTCACTCAAAGCCAAGTACCAAGTAGAATGTATTCTCTGTAAATAATTTGTGCATTTTGAGTTCTGAAATTTTGGCATGCCAAAATTACTGACTAATGACTCAAACTAATACATTTTCCATCTTATTCTCATAGTGAATGTCTGTCGTGGGTAGTATAAGGCCCTCCCTCCATAGATGTCCATGCGCTAATTCAGACTATGTTATCTCACATGCCAAAGGGACTCTGCAGATTAAAGGTCTTGAGGTGGGAAGATTATCCTGGATTATCAGGATAGGCCCAATGTAATCACAAGGTTTCTTACAAGAGGGCAGGCAGAAGGGTCAGAGCCAGAGGAAATGTGATGACAGAAGCAGGAGTGGAGGGGATAGAGATTTGAAGGTGTCACTCTGCAGGATTTGAAGATGGAGGAAGGGCCCATGAGCCAAGGGATGCCTGCAGCCTCTAGAAACTGGAAGAGGCAGGAAAACATAAACTCTATTTACAAAGAAACACAGTGCTGCTGACTTTTGATTTTAGCCCAGTGAGACTGATTTTAGACTTCTGACCTCCAGAACTGTAAGATAATAAATTTGTGTTCCTTTCAGTCACTAAATAAGATTTTAAAAACTTTTATTTATTATTTTTAGAGAGGGGAGAAGGGAGAGAAGCAGAGAGGGAGAGAGACATCAATGTATGGTTGTCTTTCACCTGCCTCCAGCTATGGACTTGGCTGGAGACCTGGCCTGCAACCTGGTCATGTTCCCTGGCTGGGAATCGAACCAGTGATCTTTGGGTTCAGAGGCCTGTGCCTTATCCACTGTGCCACCAGCCAGGTCACTAAGTATGATTTTTTTACAGCAGTATTAGGAACTAATACAGTGTTAATTTTGTGTTTTTCAAAATACATCACATTTTTATTCTAAACACACACACACATATATATATTTACACTTTTCAGAAGAGCATAAAGGGAGGAAGAAATCTGTCACTGGGAGAACACAGCAGTCCTGCTTCTGGAGACTGATCTGTGTTGGGACCTTCTCACTTCAAGCTCCCCCACCCCATTTTCTTGATTTCAAAGTCTAATGAACACATTATGCCATAATACATTTTATTTAAACTATGCAATAAGATTGCTTATTTTTTTCAAACTTCATGCTTGAAACTATGAGCTCTTGGAGCTCAGTCTCCTTTTAATTGCTGGCTTTTAGCAAGGTTCTTAATAAACAGTAGGTCCACTATCAACAGTTGCTGACCTCATTGATTAGTTGATTCATTGATAGAATACTAATAAAACATTTTACTCTATAATATTCACTATCAAATGAAACAATATTTGTTGAATATTTACTGTCAGACTCAATCCTAGGCACTGCTCCTAAGGTGCTTCTATCCAGAAGGGAAACACAGATAAGACAGCAAAACAGATAAACATGATAGTACTTCCAGTAGTAAGCAGTGCTTTAAAGAAAAAAGAGAAAATGTGGAATGTAGGCTGTTGGGTTGGCGCTATGTATACGCACAAGCAGGGAAAACTACTCCAGTAAGGTGCCATTTGAGTAAAACTTGGAGAAAATGAGGAATTGAGCAATGTCATTGCTATCTCAGCTGGGAGGAAAGGCCTTGAGCCAGGAGGGTGCTTGGCATATTCAATGAGACCCAAAGAGATGCCTGCTGACAGTGAGGTGAGCGAGGTCAATTAGGCCGGTCATGAGGACCATGGTTAGGACTTTGACTTCCATTTTGTGATGGGAAGCTTCAGGAGGCATTGTGGTCTGGCGGTCTAGAAGCACATTAGCTGCCACATGGGGATTAGGCCGGAGCGGCCAAGGATGGAAGCAGAGAGAAGGGGCATCCAGGCAAGGGTGTGGTGAAGGGTAGGGTTAACTTGGTTGCCATGGCAGAAGTGGCAACAAGTTGCCATGTTGTGGATACGCTACTAAGTGCCCATAGGATTTTCTCATGGATTGGATGTGACACATGAGATGTGAATCTGGAGTTCTGCGAAGAGGTCCAGCTGAAGACAAATTTTGGAAAGATCAGTGGACAGGCTGTTGTGATCCAGGGAGCTGGATATGCATGCCTAAGCGGTCTGGACACAGAGAACCCCAATGTTCTGAGGTAAAGGGAATGAAACCGAGAGGGATTTGCCAGTGGGGTGGGGGAGAAGAGAACCAAAATGTACTGATCGTGGGAATTGACCTTAAGGAAGTCATCGGTGACCTGGGGTAAGGAGTTCAGGTAGAATGATGGAGACCTGACTGCAGTGGGTCCAAAGAGAACGAGTAGGTGGGAGGTGGAAACAGTGCATACAGGCAAACCTTTCTAGGCATTTTGGTGCAAACCAAGGAATTCAGGCAGGAGCCAGAGCAGGCAGTGGGACGCTGGGAAGGCTTTGCTTATTTTTAATGTTGGAGATGTTGCAGGATAAGTTGCGGGATGTTTGTTTGCAGATAGCAGCGCTCAAATGCAGAATGGGGGGTGAAGGTGCAAGAATGATGGGGGAAGGCTGGGGACGTGGCGCACCGGAATGATCAAAAGGAAGGCCGGGGAGTCCATGGGTCCTGGGAAAAGCCTGGCCTTAAAAGTGGTGAAGGGATAGATGAAGCGTTTTCAGAACAATTGATGGAAACATATACTTTAAGTTGTAGAAAGGATTTTTATGCTGCTTTTGAGTGTGAAGCGCATTTCAAAATACATGGTTTTAATATGCCCCACCCCCAAAAATGGGGGCAAAAAATAGTAATTTCTGGAAACTTTTATGGCTTAGAGGGGACAACAGGACAGACCTTTTTTTAAAAAAAAAAAAAAATACTGGGCTTTCCCCAGAAAACCCATGCATGCAGACAACCAGGTGTTTCAGTTATTATATCTGGTTTATTTAACTCCTTTTCTTAAAATGTTACATCAAGGCCATGGTCGAAGGCCCCGTCCCAATGTAGTTGCACTGGCTTTACGCGTAAATAAATGTTCTGCAGCTGTGGACTGCACCACTAAAGTGAGCCACATAAATAAAGGGTAGAGAGCCTTGCACGCAGGGCGTGATTGATTCACTGCAGAGTCCTCCTCTCTACTGGGAAAAACCCAGCTCCAACGTCTGGGTCCACATCATTATCTCCTGTAAAAGATGGCCCTTGGGGCCCCCCGATACATAAATATATATTGCAGAACTGATATTGTCAGTGTAATGAAACAGTCTTTTTCAGAGATGCAATACACGGTGCAACTAAATCATTTCGGTTCCAGCCTCAGAGTTGCTTGGACATGTGTGTCACAGACCCCTCTGTCCCCTCCGCATGCTCAGGGCTACCTGGGTCATTTTGGCCTTTCAGGAGCATGTGTGCTCTGGATTTATTTTGGAGAGTACATTTTTTTTTCTTCTGGCTTACAGCATTACTCTGCAGCATTTTCTGAGAGACTGGTTCCATTCTCCACACATTGCAGGCGACAGTAATAAGATGGTTGAGTTACCTGTCCGGAGCCCATAAATAGTGCTGGCAGAGCGGGTCTGAGCGTTGAGTCCTTGTGCAGATTTTCCTTTGGGGGCAGTAGACAAGCTTCACTGGTCCCTTCCTTCTCTCTCTTGTACACCCTGAACCTTCTTCCTCCCTCCTCCTCCTGTCTTGGTGCTTTCTTTACCTCCTTCCTCCTTTCCCTTCCTTCCATCTACCTCCTCCTCCTGCCATTGCTTCTCCGGCCCCTTTTCTGCGCCTCTCCCTCCATCCATGGTGTATATCACACCGATAGGGGCAAACGGCCCCACTAAGTCGCACGTTACACAAATCAAAGTGTGTGGTAGGACAGCTAATACCTTGGCAGCATTAACCCTTTGTAAAGCATTTTTTTGGTGGAAATTTTTCTTTCAAAAGTTCCATAATCCTGTGAGAGAGATATTTAGCCTTATTAGCATTCGGTTTCATCCATTTGGCCCCGGAGAGGAGCAGGTGCTCACCCAGAGTGGCACAGACAGCAAGTGGCACTGCTGATAAGGAAACCCAGGTTTCGTGGCTCCAAGCCTCTTGCCCAAATGCTGCCTAATCTCTGCTCCGCCTCGCCCCGTTGGTGAAGGCGGACAGGCATGCCCGGGAGGCTGATGTAGGCTGACAAAACACCGGTGCCGGCTGCCTTCCCTTCCTCCATACGCTTTTTCTTACAGGGCGGTGAAAACGTTTCCAGTGCTCCACCTCCAGCCTTCCCAGCAAAAGGAAGGACTCGTCAGGCAGACGCCAGAGCCAGCAGTGATTATACAAGGACACGAGTTTCCATGACAGTCTCTGACCCCAGCAAACCTGCAGCTCCCCATTGCTAAGATTGATGGTGTGAGTTTCTCACCACATCTGACATTCTCATTAGCATTTAATCATCATCTTAGCAACACCTCTCTCGACTTACAGGTGGGAACAGCACATTGCTTTCTGTCCTCCTGGTCCTGCATTGGAGACAAAGCTGGGTTTTCATCCAACGTGTCTAGGAAATGCACACGTTGTTAACGCAGGCGCGATTGGGAGTGGCTCGCTCATGCGATAGATTGCTACAGAACTCTTTTCCATTTCCACCTCTGTTCCAATCAATATTCATAAAGCATTTATTGGACGTCGCAGCAGTTATTTTGTCACCCAGATCCTAGAGTGTCACAGTAATTAGGTGTATAATCAAAGAGCACAGCCTTATGGACTGGACCATTCCTCATGCCTCCCAGTGTGGATTTCCTAGCATCCAAGGCTGACATTCACCAGACCCCCTGACCGACCTGCTGCCCTAGTGTGTGTAATCCAGAGGGCACTCACGGGAAAGCTTGTGGGCCGCTAAAGATGTAGCCAACAGAAATCAGTTATTGGAGCAGTTTTGTAATTCTGGCATACTATTCAAAGTTACAAAAATATCTCATACATTTCAAAGATAGAGAGCACATTGCAATTAACACGTACTCGTATTTTCATAGTAAACACATGGCTTCATTTTTTTATTTGCTACTGATACTTCTTTTTAAAGAAATAGACTGTTACAGATGCAGCTAAAGGGTCTCCATCCCATTCTCTTCTTCTCTGCAGAAACAACTGACGTTCTGAGGGTATTTTCCTAGTCATATTTTTATATTTTTATTCTCTTTAGCTACACCACACCTGTCCAGAAAGTATCCAGTCATGTAATATGAAAAAGAGGCATTTATTGAAGAAGATAACAAGAAACACTGTACGTAGGGCAATGATACCTCAGTCTCCTTCAAAGTTGGCATCTTGAGACCTCAGTTCTCCCAATCACCACCAGCTACCCCATCATATTTTACTGAATCTCGTCAACCATCTGAAATCTCTTCCCTTTCAAAGGTGATTTTAGTTTTGGGAAAAGCCAGAAGTTGCAGGGCACTCCATCTGGGCTATAGGGGCTGAGTCACCTGGTGATTTAATGTTTTGCAAAAAAATGGCACAAGACATGATGCGTGAGTGGGTACATTGTCATGATGAAGCTGCCGATCACCAGCTGCCCACTGCTGCAGCCTCTGAATCATCCGAATAGTTTCCATGGAGGAATGTTCAAGCTTCATGTGAAATCTGATGCAGATTCATAGCTCTACTTGCTTAGTCATTTTTAATGCAGCAGCCACACAGTACACATGTTCACACAATGATACCTGCCACCCCCACTGACTAGTCCAGTGAAGTCATCATTGTTCACGCATGTGCGTTCCAGTCTACATTCCAGCCAGGTTACCTGGATGTAGTGCACACCATTCTGGTTATATTAAGAATGGCTGGATGTTTTCTGGACAGAACTTGTATACCCACACACCATATATTGTATCATTTAGGGTATTTTTCAGAATGTATGTAAGTGGTTTTATGCTGTGTTCTTTTGCAACATATTTTTTAACCCTTCAGTATGTGAGCTTTATCCAAGTTGATGCACGTAGTTCTATTTTTAAACAAAACTAGAGCATTCATTGTATAAATAAATGTGTGAAGGTTTCCTTACATAGTCATAATGGAGTCACATTGCTTCCCATTTCTTTGCAGTACAAGACCCCAGGGTACATTCTTCCACGTCCTCCTTGTACACACGCCTGAGTTTCTCTAGGGCTGGGGCCTGCAGGTTTTTTCTGCTAAGGACCAGATAGTAAAGATCCTCAGCTTTGCAGGCCGGTTGGCCTCCGGAGCAACATCTGAACTCTGCTGCAGTGGCACGAAAGCAGCTACGGACAATTTGTAAACAAGCAGGCGTGGCTGCATGCCAGGGCGACTGGAACTATAGATGCTGCTGTGAATGTCGCATCATTTTCTCATGTTGTTATTCTTTTGATCTTTATCCTTGGCCATTGATAAATGTTAAGAAATGTTTTGAGCTCATGGGCCATAGAAAAATAGGTATTGAGCCCAGTTTTGGCCCAAATTGTGATACGCTGACCCTTTCTCTAGGGGTCATGCCTAGAAGAGGCATTACTAAACCAATGGGATGTGCAACTTCCTCTGTGCTTGGTAGGGCCACATTATACTGCAAAATGGATGCATTAATTTATCTCTATCTTCCTGTGCACATTTTCCCATAGCCTCATTTATACTGGGTTTATCAGACGTTTTCTGTTACCAATCCGATAGGTGAAATGGTATCTAGCTTTAAATTTTAAAAAGTTTTATTTATATTTAAAAAATTACAGTTTACCTTATTTAGGCTTTGGTTTTATCATTTTTAAACAAGTTTATTCATTATTTTTAGAGAGAAGGGCAGGGAGGGGGGAAGAAAGGGAGAGAAGTATCCGTGTATGGTTGCTTTTCACCTGCCTCTGGCTACAGGCCTGGCTGGAGACCTGGCCTGCAACCTGGTTATGTGCCCTGGCTGGGAATCGAACCAGTGACCCTTGGGTTCACAGGCCAGTGCCAATCCACTGAGCCACACCAGTGAGGGTAAATATTGTTTTGTATCAAGTATGCAGCATAGTGGTTAGACAATCATATACTCAACAAAGTGTTTCCCACGGTGCCTCATTTTTCTTTTAACAGGTATTTCCACTTTTTTATTCATTCAGGGTTGGTAGATAACATATTTTTAAAGATTTTATTTATTACTTTTAGAGAGAGAGAGGGAGAGAAGCATCCATGTATGGTTGCCTTTCACCTGCCTCCAGCTACAGATCTGGCTGGAGACCTGGCTTGCAACCTGGTTATGTGCCCTGGCTGGGAATCAAACCACCAACCTTTGGGTTTACAGACCAGCATCTTATCCACTGTGCTACTAGCCAGGGCCAGTAGATAATATTTTATGTTCATAAGCTGCTTGGTTTCCCTTTTCTTGATTTGCCTGTTTTCTTTTCAAGTTCCTGTTTGTTCGTTTGTTTGTTTTCTTACCAGTGTGTGGGGTTCTCTGTGTATTGTGGATACTAATCTTTTGACAGATATAGTACAGCATTGCAAATACCTTAGGTATGTGGCATGTCTTAGATGTACTAGAGTAGTTCATATGAAATTCATCACTATTTTATTGGTGAGTTGTGCGTTTAGTAAACACAATTTCAAATTTTCTCTAAAATCGTTGATACCTGTGAAAGACCAGCCACTCTCCCGGTCTTCACCTGCACCTTCCCTCTGGCCCCCTCTGCTGGGATGGCCCCTTCCACTCCTCCTCCTGTGCCACTTGTCCTGCTCGTCCTATTAAATCCTGCTTCCAGGTCCTCACTTAGATTCAGAGTCCTGACACTTGCTTAGAGATTTTTTCCAGCTAAAGAGATCAGTGTGTTAATCTAAAAGGATAACTGACTGATGTAAAATTTCAAGCATCAGTCAGTTAAAAAAAAAAAAAAAAAGGATTCTTCGCTTCCTGAAATGAAGCCAGCTAGGTGGCAAGATAAATGAAATTCTTCCTCCAGCACCACATGTTATTGATTTGACATATGATTGTTACATTCTATTAGTGAAATTTGAAATAATAAGTATGCATGTTTTGAAAGCTTTTCTCCAGTGACGAGATGGGAATAACATTTGCTCTGCATGGGTCTTGCGTCACATCAAGTGACATAATTAAGCGAATCTCTTTTATCCTGTAATTCTTACAGCATTGTTCAGAGATCTTCTCACCCAAATGCTTTAAACTATAGTGTTTGGAAAGAGAAGCACAGTGTGTATAAAGCAGGGAGGGACCTTGCGGCCTACGTGTGAAGAGCATGGTAGCCAGCAAGCAAGACACTAAGGAGCAATAGGCTTGGGGTAGCAGATGGCAGTTTCCTTGGCCAGGTCGTGTCCGACACCTCAGAGTGAGTGGACCTGATGCCTCCGCAGGCTGTCGTTCAAGTCCGCCAGCAAGGCCCCGTAACTGAGAATGGCTACAACCTGGAGGCAGTCCGTGGCTTTTCCTGGGCATGGAGTAGACCAGCCGATGCCCCACTTTGCTCTGTTACATTCTAGGTCAGAAATGACAATATTTGACCGGAATTGTATTTCTTTTATTCTAGAGAGAGGAGAAGGGGAGGGAGAAAGGGCAAGAAACATCTGTCGTTGCTTCTTGTACACTCCCCGGTCTGGGACCAAACCTGGAACCCAGGCATGTAGCCTGACCAGGAATCAAACTGGTGACCTTCGGGTTTGCAGGGCAACCTCCAACCAACTGAGCCACATCAGCTAGGGCAGAAATGATGACTTGTGTATTGTGTTCATTGAGCATGGGCGAGGTAGCTGTCGATCAAATACAGGGAATTCTGGAGAGGAGGAGCATTGGGCCAACTCTGCCGTCAGTGCTGTTTAAGTTTGGGAGGTCAGAGGCTGCTGGGGGACACTTCAGAGGCTGCTGTCGGGGGGTTTCTGGAAAAAACTACAGGAATGATGATGTGTGAAGTATGGGGTGAAGCCAGGGGTACCTTTCAGGGAACTCTGGAAGTCATTTTCCTCTTGCCTGTAAGGAAGGAACAAGAATACAACTCAGGGCCACCAAGTGGTGAGAGGACAAAGGGTCTGAAAAAAGAAAGACAGACCTAAGCACCTTCTCCATTTCTCTTGGGTCAAGGACATGCTGCTTTGTGCCAGGGAACGAGCATGCCAAGGCCCTTCAGCCCGAGTCCTGGGCGGAAGGGAGAGCAGCAGGGCAGCGCGGCAGCCCGGGCTAAAGGATGTGAACAAGCTACAGGCGCTCAGGGCTGAGCCTCTACGGGCGGCCCCAGGGGTGAGGGATGCAGTGGGCATCGCAGGCCAGAAAGATGGAAGTGGAAGCTTGCGCCTCTCCAGTTCCTGTCTCCGTCCGGTGAGAATGTTGATGGTGCTGGAAATGGTGAATGCCCACTCCCATCAAGACCTTCCTCTGCCACACAGCAAATATTGTGCTGGCAGTGCTGAGATTGGGATGAAGGACAATTGTGTCTTGAAAGATATGACCTGTATTTGCGACCTACGGGTTTCATGAAATGGGTGGCAGCACTAGTGTTATTACTAGGTGTGACTTTGAAATAGAGACATAACAATCCTTCACCCAAAGGATGCTTTTTTCCCATTCAGCCTATCTAACTGGTCATTTTTAAGAAACCAGGTGAGGAAGACAGAGTGCCTGCTCTCCATGAGCTCACGGCTTTCAGGAGAAGACAGATACAGAAGCATGTAATGATAGTCCCGTGGACAGGTGCTGTGATCGGAGCTTGCCCATAGCCTTTACTCCTCAAATTTCCCAGTCCCTCTCTTCCAGAACCACTCCCCTCCCCACCATTACACCCAAATACGAAGCGGTTCTTGCCCATAGACCCAATGGTGGGCCAAACTTGCCAGGTTAGTCAGATCAAAAGCGTCAGTGGGCTTCTTTGTAAAAACTCAATCTCTCCTGACCTGTTGCCAGGGTCCATAAGACAGTAGGGGTCTTCAGATAGAAATCTTCTCTGAAAGACTCTAAAAATTACCTTCAAATCAAAGTCCATTCGTCAGAAGCAAGGGTGGTTGGGAAAGAACTCCTCTCAGGAGCTTAAGAACCCTAGTTGAAAACTAGAGATGATAAACCAGATGCCTGCTGTTCCCCCTTTGATCTGCAAGTTCAGATGGCCCACTGGTAGCCCATAGAAGTCGAGGATGTTCAAGGCAACAGTTTCTGGCCCTCTGATCTCCCTTCCTGCATCGAAGCGTCTGCTACCAGCCGATGGCCTTTCCTTAGCACTTGACCCCGACTGCCCCTGCTTCTAGAAGTATTGCTCAGTTCCACAAAATGGCTTTATGTTCGTTTTCTCTGTGCTGCTGTGAATGGCTATTTTTTTCCTGCATTGTTTCTCCCTCCCCTGAATCTGCACGCCTCCTTCCCTGTCCCCACTGCTTCCAGCCTTAGGTCATTCCGTATCTCCTAGGCGTTGTTTTCTTAGCACACTTTTCAAATATTATCGCTGCCTGTAGTTCTCTCTCTTAATCACACCCACTATCTTTTTTCTTTGGAATTTGTTTCCCGAGCTTGGCCAGCACCCTTTTCTTCTCATTGTTTCTTCTTAATTCATTTGTTTTCAATGGTTTTACAGAGCCTGTGTTTCCTTTCCCTTCTATCAGCGTTTGAGTCACTGAAAAAGCTCTGTTTACTTGAATAAATTTTCCCCTGATGTTTCACATCATTGCCTTCTCCAAATTACATCATTCGCTTTCCCCAGCATTTATACAAGCACTTGCGCTGAGATCCCAGACTTGCCTTTTGTGTGTGTCTTTGAATTGGTCAAGCTCTGCTCACAGGATCCCCTCTCCCCAGGGAGTAGCACTGCCCAGTTCCTTGCTTACTTCTCCTTTTACCTAAACTCTACTGGGATCTTCCTCCTGGAACCCTAGAGGGCAGATGGGGCACTGCTGCTGTTCCTGTGGGTTCAGTCCCTGAGTTTCCGAAGGGCAGGAGGAGGGGTATGTGCCACTGCAAGTGGAGAACTCCATCTTCCTTAGGGGTGATCCGATCACCTTGGAGACAAAAACAGGTGAGGGTGAAATCTGGAGGTGTCCTTCCTCAAGCACCCTCAGCTTGTTGGCAGGCTTTGTCCGTGTGGCTGAAGGACTCATGTCTGTGACTTGTCACTGGCTGTCAGCTGGAGGCTACGCCTCGGGTCCTAGGAGCCTCCCGCACTTCCTGGGTATGTGGCCCGCTTCGTGGGCTGTTGATAACAAGGCAGGTTGCCTCCTCAACAGCAGCAGAATGTCTCACTCCAGACTTCTAAGACAGTCTGTTTTGTTTTTTTTTAATAAAGATTTTATTTGTTTTTACAGAGAGGGACAGGGAAAAAGAGGGAGAAAAATATCAATGTGTAAGAGAAACATTAGTTGGTTGCTTCTCATTCCACAACCGGGGACCAACCCCATAACCCAGGCATGTGCCCTGACTGGGAATCAAACTGGCGACCTTCCGGTGTATGAGACACCACCCAACCAACCGAGCCACACAAGTCAGGACAATGTAGCATAATCATAAGCATAACATCCCATCGGCTTTTCTATATTCTATCCATTAGAAGCAAGCGACAGGTCCCAGCTACAGTTGAGGGGATGGGGTCTACAAGGATATGACTCACTAGAGGTCACCCTACATAATGAAGACTGAGAGGGGGCCATTTCTTGTTGGCAGAGCCCCTCAGAACTTCCTCATCCCTTCCCACCCTGAAAACCCCTTCCAAAGATCCCATAACCCTGTGACTAGAGGCCATGAAGCTCCAGATGTAGGAGATCGCCACATCCAGGGCATTAATAGTAAAGGTAGCTCATTTTACAGCCCGTAGGCGCCAACATAAATTGGGTTGCAAGCTATCAAATGGCGAGTCCCATGGTAAGGAATCATTTGGAAACACAACGCTCATGTCCAGGACAAGATTCTCAACTGGAACGTGATTGACATTGGAGGCTGGTTCATTCTTTACTGTTGGAGGCTGTGCTGGGCATTGTAGGATGTTTAGCAGCATTCTTGGCACCTTCCTGCTGAGTTCTATCAACCAAAATGTCTCCAGGCCATGTTCCTGGTGCAGGTGTGGGTGGGGGGCAGGAGGGGTCATAACCAGCCTGGGTTGAGATCCACTAGGCTAGGGTCTGTTCCCAGGCTTCCATTAAGGAGACATTGGGCATCTCCTGCTTGTAATAAAGCCCATGCAGTGTAATCTCATGGCAACATAATTAGGTTGAAATTGGTACGGATGCAGCCGTGAATCTATCCAAGAGTGTCGCAGCTGATGACGGAGCTAGAAATTTGAGGCCACGAGTCAGGCAGGCTGCTAGGTTCAAAAGGGTTCCAGTCCTAGTTTGGACTAGAACTCCTCAAGGCTCAGGTTACATCATCTGTTTAAAAAAAAAATAAAAGTGTCTCTTACACACCTGTGCAAAGTCAGGGTATTGTGTTCACAGAAAAATCTTACTTTTGGCTTGAAAAGTGCTGCTATATTCGTTGAAATTCATCTCCCACAGCCCCAACAATGTGCCTGGCAGTTGAAAAAAATCTGCGTTTACCATTTACAGTCTCAGGTCATTTCTTTTAACTGAAGAAAGAATGAAATGCACAATTTACATAATTAAACCGTGATAAAACCTCAGGTGAAAGAGTTTGCTGATTAAATCTCTATACATGATCCGTTTTCCCAATGTTTGTTTATATCCCCGTTTTCCAACTTCAGTATAAGACTCTGATTTGCTAGCCCTCCAAGTGACATAGATAAAATGTACGCAGCTAGAAATGAAAGTTCTGAGACACAAGTTTGGCAATCCATTCGAAATTGCAACTTGCAGAGACGATCCCATAAACCTAACTTCCTGGCCCTCATAAAACATTATTTCCACTTATTCTGTGTGTTTTACTGTAATATTTTTCATTCAAGGGGAGGTAGTAATAAGTCCTACTGTCATAGGCTGATCATTCCATTTCTATGGTAAATATCTGCAGCCTTGGACCTACCCCTTCAGGTCATCCTGATATTGGCAGTGTGAATTGTAATATATTCTGCAACTAAGGTCTTAAAATAGAAGCCTGTTAATAATCTATTGCTGCAATAGAAATTGGCTGGAAGTGAGTATCGCTTTCCAGTCCAGAGTTTAAATGCAAAGTAAAATCAAAGATGTATTATACCTTAATGTGCGATTTGGACTGTTAACACATTTGTGTTCTTACATCTTGAAAATTGTGGCTGGACCAATTATTTTTGGAAACTTGGCCATCGGGCCCCATACCCTTTCGGTGGGAAGTGTTCTCTTTTCTCTGAAGGCAGATAGGATGGGGGACAGCCTCCCCAGTGGGGACAGGGTACCAACTCAGTGACTGCGCCTTGGCTTTCCCCTTCACAACTTAGCAAACTCTGTCCCTTGCTTCCTTTCAGTCCCCAGTAACAAAATCACCATGTCTGACTTTCATGCTTCAATGGTTGTACATCCCTGTTTGCCCGGAACAGGCCTGGTTCACACCTGTTTTCTGGGTGCAATTGTTCTCAGAACCTCCACTTCCCCCCAAATGGTGTGGTTTTGATGATAACACTCAGGGCCCGCCTCCCTGTAACCAAGACTTGAGGGAGTGTCAAGAAAAAGCTGCCCCATTTTATTAGGTGGTATAGCCATAGCTGGCCACCAGGGAGTGCTCTTGCCTCTGGCTTACATCTCAGCTGCCGAAGGATTTTTTTCCTGGCAGATTTTTAAGATGAGAAGAGAAGCTACCCATGGCCATCAGTTGGCCATGAAGCTCTCAGTAGAACTTCTAAAACTGGGAAGCAAAAATAAATAAGTAGAAACACAGTTACACTAAAAACACCAGAAAATATCAGAGTGTGAAGAAGGAATGGAATAGTTGCTGCTGAGAAAAAAAGAGAAGGCATCTAGAATTCTAGAAATTATTTATGGTGTGATTATTTGGGAATTATAATTCAAAGAGAGTTTATGAGTGTGTCTCAGCAGCTAGGGAACTGTGGAAGGTCAGCACAATGCCATCTTAGATTTCTAGAGCAACCCAGCTAAACAATGCACAGCTGAATTATTTCTTTATAAAGGCATCAATACTGCATTTTACGGCCTTCTAAAAATGTGTCAGACTCAACTCCTGTGAATTATTTATTTATTCGCTCGCTTTCCTCCCATTTCAATGGGTGCTTATTTAAAGCTGCCCACAGGAAACGTCATAATGGCGAATCTTCCTTGGCTTCCATTATTTTTTCCCCATGAACTAAGTTACCTTTTGCGGAGCTGACCTGCATGTAACCAAAAGGTTAAGGTGTTCTGTTCCAGCACAGCCTGCTGCGTAGTGTGCAACCTTGGACCCTTCGCACGCTGAGACCGCAGGGAATGAGCGTAAACTTTACTTGGTTGCATTAATTCTCATCTTGCTTGTAGATACAACCTGTCTGTTGTAACTCAGTTGAGGTTAATGCTGACAACATTTTCTTTGCGTCTGTCATAATGGTTATCCTTTTTTAAAAAAGATTTTATTATTTTGAGAGAGAGAGGAAGGGAGGAGGAGGAGGAGAAAAGGGAGAGAATCATCCATGTGTGGTTGCCCTTCACCTGCCTCCTCCAGCTGGAGACCTGGCTTGCAGCCTGGGTATGTGCCCTGACTCTGGGAATCGAACCAGTGCCCCTTGGGTTCGCAGGCCGGCCCTCAATCCACTGAGCCACCAGCTAGGGCTTTTTTTTTTTTTTTTTTCCAACTAAGATTCTCCCAGAAGCTCTACTGTTGAAGGGTTGTAAGTATATGTACTTAAAAGTTAATATGAACAGAGCAGTCTTCTTCAGGCAGTCATGTTTTTATGAGTGGTGAGCTTGCCATGACTTCACATTTCTCCTTTCCGGGGCTGCTTTCTCAGCCATGAATGGGACCATCATTCTGTGTACGCAAAGTGCTTAACAGAGGTAGGCAGCTCGGAGATGTACTAACAGGCTGAGGAGGACCAGCAAAGCTGCCCCAAACCTTTCCCATACCTGACGTCGGACTGTTGCATTTGAATACCAGTTTCTACTATTTGTTTCAGCGTAATTTTAGATTCTAATGGGGAGGGAGAAATGTATGACCATGAACTTCTAAGAGTTGTGCTTTAAAAAAAAAAAATTGAAATCCCCTAATGTCACCAAAATTGACAGCTCCTACCTTCAAAACTTTCATCAGCATTCCCTGCTGTGGGATGAAACAAATTTCCTAATTTCTCAGAAACTTATGACTTGAGGAAGGAGCCACCATAAATGTGCTTTCCTTTTGCTGTGACATTCCAACAGTCAGTGAGATATGCTCTTGAAATTCGCTGATGTAGCCTGACTCAATATTTTTAGTTCGTTTCTTCCAGGAATCGAGCATAAGCCATTTTCTGTAGGACACTAATTCATTGTTAAGACAAAATGAGGTTTTAACCAAATGGAGTAACATGAGATGTACTTATTTTTTGTTTAAGAACACCTAATTGGGGGGGGGAGGGAAAGAGTTTAGTCAAGGAACTAGTATAAATGACCCATGGACAACAAGGTGGGGATTGACAGTGGGAGAGGGGATGGGGTCGGTAGTGCATGGGGGAGTAATGGAGGAAAAATGAGACCACCGAAATACAACAACAATAAACGAATAATGAAAAAGAACACCTAATTGTATTTATATGTGGTTTTGTGTGCATGTGTGTACATTCCGGAGCATTCTTGGCAAAAGGCTTCTATTTCTCAATGAATAAACATGTGTTAGATTCAGATAATTTTGGTGCTCTGAAGGAGTGATGGAGAATTTTTTTGAAGTTAATAATGAGTCTTATTTTGATCATCAAAAGAGAGCTAAACATATGGGTGGTTCATTATCCAAAGCAATGAACGGTCTCCAACATATCACAAAAACAAAGAAGCAATGGGTTTTTAAAATTTAATCTTTATTGTGTTTTTCCATTATCGTTTAGTCTCTATACTCCCTTTCCCCTAGTAATGGATTTGAAAATGTCTTGCCTTTCTGCTCTGAATGAAGGCAGAATGCTATAATAGTTACTTAAAGGAGGCTTCTCCTGGTACAGGAAACTGTTATTCGGGCAACCCTGGTTCTTCTCGCCAATGCAGCAAAAAATTACAGACCAGCGAGTCTATTAGCATGCATGCAAAATTTATTAATGAAGGGAAGTATAGAAACAACGGTCACCAAAGGCTGGGGAGGCAAGTTTGCCCTCATGTGGCACCAAGAGAGGAGTCTTTTGTCCTGAGGACTTAATATAGTTGGTAGGACGGGGGAAGGTGTAGAAGTTCCATACTGGCTGACAGGTAAAGGTGGTGCCAGCTTTCCAGGACCAGGGCATGGACACCCAAGGGTGTGCATGGGCTTCTTCCTTCAGGCCCTATGGGTCCTTTCCTGCCTTTTGGGCTTTGGGATGTAAACATAGTTTCAAAGGCTCTCCCTCCCAGACAGTGGAAAGGACACATACAATTCCAAGGAGTTTCCTCTTCCCAAGCTAACAAAATGTTTCTTGAGATATTGGAACACGTGGCAACATTATGGGAGCAGGCCCAGGGCTTCTGAGTTAGCAGGTGAGATGTGTCTCCCTCTGCTATTCTTTCTCCCATAACAAAACTGCCAGAACAGAGAAGCCACTTTGGGTGGAAGCTTGGAAAGATCAGTGACTTCAGTGCAGGATCCCCTTACGTGTGGAGGACTCATGGAGCACGCACACATGGATGGGAGACTATGAAGATCGGCAACATGAAAGCCTTAAGACAAACTCGCATAGGATATACTGAATTTAGGTAGAGCCAGAAGAGTGTTGGGGAAAAGGGAACTGTATGGGTATCATCAGGGAATCACAAATAATGGAAGATAGAAGATTAAAAGGAGTGTGGAAAAAATTCATTATTTTCAGAGAGAAGGGCAAGGAGGGAGAAAGGGAGAAAAACATCCACGTAGGGTTGCCTTTCACCTGCCTCCAGCTGGGGACCTGGCTGGAGACCTGGCTTGCAACCTGGTGATGTGCCCTGGCTGGGAATTGAACCAGTGACCTTTGGGTTCGCAGGCTGGTGCTCAGTCCACTGAGTCACACCAGCCAGGGCCCAGAAGCAAGTCTTAAGTCCCACTTGTATTCAAGAGGAAGGGATTATACAAGGGAGTGACTCTTCAGAGGTCACCTTAGGGTGTGATCACCAAAAACACCTAGGGTCTAAGGATGGGCATGGAGTCCCGGGGTGGGGGGGGGGGGTGTTGGAGGAGCTAAGAGGTCAACAGAGAATGAGAGGTGAGAAATTCAGATTATGGCAGTGAGAGACTTCCCAAACCAACTTCCCTGTTGCATCATTGGGCCCAGTTCCTCGCCCTAGAGCGTTGGTTTGCTGTACAACTTTCTGCACACAGTGCTCATCTCTCAGTGCTCCCTGCTCATGGCTGATGTCACCCAGGGTTGGCATGGAGATTCAGGAAGCCTCCTGGGTAGCCGGGTTGCTTTACCCAGACTGGCTTATGCAGTACTTCAGCCTCCTGTAGCTTCACCTCTTTCCGCCGTTAGCATGTGCTAAGCTAAAAAGAAATATAAAGGACATGTTCAAAGTGAAGCAAAAAATATGCACACCGTTAATTTAAACATGTTTTCCTTGAATACAAAATACAGATTTTGTTGTTGTTGTTGCCTTCAAAATGACAAGGCAAAGAATTGCTTCTTGTAAGACTTCTCTCCCAAAAGCATGTAAGAAGCCTACAACACCATGTACCGTATAATTAACCCACAACAAGGCTTTGATTCCGTTGTTCAGCTACAGAAATTAGCCCACACCTAGTCAAAAAGAAACAAATGGCCCCGGAGAATATTCATAAACATGTCCTTTACAATTAGATTCCTGTCAAGTTTGCATGGAGACCTGTTGATGCCTTTGCTGCGGACGCCCTGTGTTGTGCCCCTGGGGTGGTCAGCTGCCGCTGGAGGGCCGACTGGGCATTTCCGCCACAGAGCTGCGCTGACCCCTGGTGCGCAGGCGCAGCAGGCGAACGGCGGAGGTGGGGCTCCAGGGACCCTGTACCCATCTCAACCGTGTGGTCCCAGGCCAGCCACTCGACTTTCCGAGCCTGTTTTCTTGTCTGGAAACTGAAGTTCTTTCCGATTCTAAAGTGGTCAGCTCTGTGTAAAGAATGACACATTACAGTGTGCTGAGTAAAAGACTGGAGGTGGTGAATGGAAAGCTTTTGGTGACCATGTGAACAGAAAACTGCTCTGTGAGTGTTGCTTGCTCTCCAGGGAATGGCGACTTTTGTTAGATGCTTACTATGTACAAAGCACCTGGAAATAGAGGAGATTGCTCATGTACTCCTATTGCAATCAACCAAGATAGTTTATTTTAACTTTACAATCTACAGATAGAGTACATTGACATTGCTCTCCCTTTCTTCCTCCCTGTCCTTCTCTCTAAAAACAGTGAATAAAACCTTTTTTAAAAAGTACTTTTTTCCTCTTAAAATTTTTTGATTTGAGAGAGAGAGACATTGATTTGATGTTCCACTTACTGATGCATTCATTGGTTGATTCTTGTATGTGCCCTGGCCGAGGATGAAACCCATAATCTTGGTGTATCAGGGTGATGCTCTTAAGCATCTGGGTTACCCAGCCAAGGCTTGAGGAAGGTACATATTTTCATTGCATAGTTCAAGGAGCTTGTACCTCCAGGGGACATTCCACAATGTCTAGAGACTTTGGTGTTTATCACAACTTGGGGGTTGATACTGCATTGAGTGTGTATGAATAATGCTTAACATCTTACAATGTATTAGGTATCCCCCCAGAGCGAAGACTTGTATGGCTCCTAATGTCAGCAGTGCTAAGTTTGAGGAACCCTTGACTGACTGACTGAGATTCATCTTTCATCCTATAGAATATCCCCTCTTCCTATTTCTCTCAGCATGATGTAGTCTTCTCTCTTACTGCCTTCTAAGTAGGTTGATCTTTTAAATAACAGTGGTGGTGATGATGTTGGATGAAATTATGTACAGTATCCCACTCTTAAAATGCCTCGTGTCATTCTAAAATAAAGTCATTGGGTAGGAATTATGATTTTTAAATGATTTATTTATTTTTAGAGAGAAGAAAAGGGAGGGAGAAGGAGAGGAAGAAACACATCAGTGAGAAGCCCTCGTTGGTGGCTCAGTAGATAGGCACTGGCATGCGAACCCAAAAGTCGCTGGTTCAATTCCCATCCAGGGCACATAACCAGGTTGTAGGCCAGGCCTCCAGCCACCTCTCCAGCTGGAGGCAGGTGAAAGGCAACCATACATTGATGTTTTTCTGTCTTCCCCTCTCTCTAAAAATAATAAAATCTTTTTTAAAAAAAATCAGTCAGTTGCCTCTCATACTCCCCCAACCAGAGGACCTGGCCCACAACTTAGTCATGTGCCCCGACTAGGACTTGAACCAGCAACTTTTCGGTTCAGAGGCTGCTGCTCAGTCCACTGAGCCACACCAGCCAGAGCTGACTTTATTTCTTCATATGGATAAATGCAAGTGCCTATATCCAAAGGCTGGATCTTTCCTTTTCATCCCACTGCTATTTTCTTCTTATAATAAGTTATATTGTTGGACATAAGGACTTCAGGGTTTGGACAGCCTCCATGAACACCAACTATGCCTAGGAAAGAGTGCTACATTTTGTGTATTTAAGTTTTATTTGGAAAGTTGCTTTTTAAACCATCATTGACACAAAAGTAGCTTTATGTGAGAGCCTGGGATTGAAAAATTGATGTTTGCCTCCTTTTTCCACATCAGAAAATAAGGTCAGTGGTCAGCCCCATGGTTTTCCCTGTTGATAATAGTTTCTGCCTTCCATTAGCACATGCAGGGATTTTCCCATTCTGTCGGTTAATTGGCATTGGGATGGAGCTCCCACGGTCCTGAAAGGCAGTAACCCGTGGACAGAAGTTGAAAAGGGAAAGAGAGGTGCAAGAGCAGAGCACAAGTGGACTCCGGAGGAGACTGCGAACATGAGATGAGAGCCCGAAGGCAGACTAGGAAAAGCACTGGGGCTTGAGGTTCATGAGTCCAGCCTCACTCCCATCTCATTGTGTTGCGTTCATTCAGGTAGCAAAGCTCCATTGAGCCCCATGCAGCATGCCTGGCAGTCTTCTAGGGGCCGGGACACAGCAGTGATGGAGAAAGATGAAAGCTCGGACTCAACCTATAAAATAAAGACACTTTTGCAGTATAATGAATGGTAACAAGCCCTATAGAGGGAAAGAAATAGCCGAGCATAGGGAGTGATGGAAGGGGGATGGTGAATTGTTAGTGAGGCATTGAAAACTGAGCTGTTAGGGAAGGTGACTTGGCACATTGGATGGGAGGTGAGAGCGAGCCATCAGGGCATGGACACTGAGGAGGGAAGGTGCCCGGTGAATCAGGGATGTGGTAAGGAGGCTTGTGTGGTTGGCCTGGGGTGAGCCGGGGATAGAGGTCAGAGAGGTGAGTGGGGAAAGGCCGCTAGCACAGTGTCTGTAGGTCGTGTGGGGGTTGTGGGTTTTCCTAGGGGCAGGGCAGGGAATCATTCGGGGGGGCTATGAGCAGGGGGTGATCAGAGCTGCATGGTTTAACCCTCTGGATGCTGAGTTGAGAAGAGAATGTCCATTCTCTAGGAACAGAAGGACCTAGTCCTATACATTTCTTTCTCCTCTGAGGCTCCCTCCCCTCCCCCACTGAGCCAAAGAATAACCGCTTGTATAAGAGTCTACTTAGGAGTTTGAAGAGTAGTCTTGATCAAAGTCTTAAGTCCACAAGAGACATTAATGATGATGTGATCTTGCACACTCATTGTTCCTGATGAGCAAGCCAAGGGCAGGGGGTTGTTTATTGTTATTGAATGTTTGTTGGGAGTCCACAGTCTGCCCAGCTTTGCAGTAGTTGCAGACAAGACCATGACAAAACAGTCTTGCCCTTGAGGAAGATCTAGGTGAGCACATCAACAATGTCAAAAGGGCATATGTAGTGGGAAGGGCGTGTGCCCGGTACTACTGAGGTCCGGAGGAGACATCCAACTCCTCCTGGAAATCAGGAAAGGCCTCCTGGATGAAGGGACCACAGATCACTTTTCTACTTCATTTCTGGACAGCAGCCTCAGCCCAACCAGCTCTCCCACCTCATATGCCTAGTCCTTTTCTTTCTACATCATGGGACTGTCTAGAAGGCAGGAAATCTTCCTGTGAGAACTTGGTGCAGGGAGTGATACTCAGTGTATCAGAGATGTGGAGGAGGAAAATCCCTCCCTCAACCAATGTTTCTGAAGGTGGAATAATTAAAATCACCTAGAGGTACCACATCATTCCCTGACCCCACCCAGGGGGGCTTGGGTCTTGGAGTGGTGGGGGTGATAAACTGGGCTGTGTATTTGTGATAAAGATCTCTGGTTAGATCTGCTACTCTTTTATTCTCCATTCCTTTTCTTTACAACCCAATCAAAACTACAACTCTAAGTATTGTGTAAATACCTGTGGCCCATGTTCAAAGAAAAGTAATGTTTATCATAAATAACTGGAAGAATGAGTATTTTCAAATGCCCATTCCTTGTTCCATAAAGAATATCAGTTCCTTTCTCCATGGCAACGCATTAGGTACTTGGAGCAATCTCTGTTTTCTTTAGGCCCCAGTAAGATGTTTACTAGTGTTGTCAAGGGAACTCAGGTTAAAATTATTTTTGACAGTCATATAATAATTCTTTCTTGAGTTTTGCAAGACTGACTGAAATAATAACCAGCAAACCCTTTTGAGAGTATAAATTTTACAACAGACATGGGCCCCGGAAGCTTGATATGTTCCATTTGAGTTATGCATTTAGTTGGGCAAAATTTCTCCTCTGAACCGTAAATCCTGCTTTTAAATGACTGTGAAAGGTGTAATGCTGATTAACGTGGCTCACCACTGAGGAAGGAACATGAACTCTGGGATGGACTG
>PVIW01009283.1:0-32466 GCA_004026585.1 Noctilio leporinus
CATATGATCTTACCCATTACAGGACAATAATGAACAAAACAAACAAATAAGCAAAACAACCAAATACATGAATACAATGAATAGATCTCCAGTGGGCAGAGGGGAGGGGGGAGGGGGGAGGGGAGAGGAGGAGGCAAAGAAGGGGAGCAGTTTAAATCAAGGAACTAGTATGGAAGAACCATGGACATGGACAAGTAAGGCTGACTTTGTTGGGGAGTGGGTGAGTGGGGAAGGGGACAGAGGGAAGGAAAAAGGGGATAGATGTAATAAAACAACAATAAAATTAAATTAAAAAAAAAGAATGAGGATGAGAATTGGAAAGTAACTGGTATGAAATTAAAGTATATATAAAATAGTTTTGAAAATTTAAGATCTGTGCCTAAGGAAGACTACATTTTTACTTCCGATAGAATTTAGTTCAAGGAACATTAATATTATTTTACTTTTGTAGTTTAATAAAACATTGCAAATGAATATATATTTAGTATAAACAAAGTTGCTAGATTCTGTTTAGGTTTACCTTATTTAAAAACCTATCTTTAGTTTGCAAAAATTCAGGTAGAGGAAGACAGATAAATCCTAAATTCAATTTTTTTAAAGATTTTATTTATTATTTTTAGAGAGAGGAGTAGGGAGAGAGGCAGAGAGGGAGAGAAACATCAATGTATGGTTGTCTTTCACCTGCCTCCAGCCATGGTCCTGGCTAGCTAAATTCAATTCTTCATGGGAACAAACCTTTTTATCCTAGTACAGTATTTGATGTAAATAACCTCATTTCTTATTAATACATCATCTAAAATTAAATAAATTTGAATATGATATAGCAAGTTTGCAAACTTAAAATATTTTCCTTTATTAATTTGGGGGCAGGAGGTAGAAAAATGATATCTAGTTATTTTTATTTTTTAATCCTCACCTGAGGATCTATTTATTGATGAAAGAGAAAGGGAGAGACAGAGAAAGAGATGTCAATCTGTTGCCTCCCATACCTGCCAGGGACTGAATCTACAAAATTTTGGCATAAAGGATGATGCTCCTACCTGGCCTGGGGATCATTTGGTTATAAATATTTGGTTATAAACTTTGGTTTAAAGTGGTTTTATCAGGGAGAATATAAAATTATGTCCTTATTTTAATTTCCCATTAGTGAAGATTTTCTAAAGACCAATTTAATTTCTAACAGTATTTTTAATAGTTTTATTTACCAATTGTACCAAACTGATTTCTTTGTATTCAAACTGAATATGCTATACTACTGAGTCTTTAAAAATGCTGACATGGTCAATCAGCTGAACTTAATTAGCATAAAATTTTCCCATTACTTAAGTCTACACGGCCAATTAAAAAATTAGAAACACTTTTACAGCAACTCCCATCAAAAAGTAAACTCTACTGCCCATCCTTTGAATTTGGGCTAACCCTGTGACTGTTAGAATACAGCAGAAATGATACTCTGGTGTTAGAAGCCTGAACTTCAAAAGTCTGTATCAGGGCGGTCTACTAACAGCATGTCAACAGTTCCAGACAAGCCCACTTGAGAATGAGACCAAGTGGAGGGACCAGATACATGAAGAAGCCATTAGGAGAGCTCAGCACAGCCTAGGCACCCACCTGAGCCCATTACCAACCCAAAGAACTGTGAGCTAGTAAGCATAGTTGCTGTTTTAAGCATTTAAATGTTTGTTGGCCTTTTATGCAGTCAGAAAAATATTGGAATAGGCCTCAATTCTGACCTCAAGTAAAACTAAGCTTTAGAAGTTGAAAATAATGTTTATGATCACAGCCAACACACTAGGAGTTTACTATATGCCAAACTCTTTGCTAAACTTTCACATACTCATTTAATCTTTTTTTAAAATGTGGTGGGAAAACAAAAAGGGGCTTGTTCAATGTCACATAGCTAGTGATGGAAATAGGATTCAAACCCAAACTGGCTACTCCAGAGTTGAAGTCCTGAGCTATGTTACACTTCCATCTTACCAAATCAAACCTTCCTGTTATTCAAAAATGGCTGTAATTCCCCACATTTCTCAAGACCTGAAGTGCATAATTTGTAAATATATAAATGTGCACAAATTTATTCTACCATTATACCCCTCCCCCAACCTCCTCTGGTCACTGTCAGTCTGTTCCCTGTTTCCATGTCAATGGTTCTCTTTTGCTGGTTAGTTTATTTTTGTTCATTCGAATCCTCTTATAGGTGAGATCCTGTATTTGTCTTTCAGCACTTGGCTTATTTCACTTAGCATAATGCTCTCCAGTCCCATGCATGCTGTCCTAAATGGTAGGAGTTCCTCCTTTCTTTCTATTCCATTGTACTACATTCTATTTTCTTTTTTGAATATTTCTAAAATTTTATTGTTGTTGTATTACATCCATCCACTGATGGATACTTAGGCTTTTTCCAAATGTTGGCTATTGTAAATAGCACTGCTATGATCATAGGGGTGCATAGGTTATTTTTAATTGGTGTGTTTCAGGATGCATCAGGTATAATCTCAGGAGTGGGAATGCTGGGTCAAATGGTAGTTCCATTTTTACTTTTTTGAGGAAATTCATACTGTATCCCACAGTGGTTGCATAAGTCTACATTCCCACCAACAATACACTAAAGTTCCCTTTTCTCCACATCCTCGCCAGCACTTGTTTGTTGATTTGTTATGATGAACATTCTGACAGGTGTGAGGTGGTATCTCATTTTGATTTTAATTTCCATTGCTCTGATTATAGTAATATTGTTCATCTTTTCTTATTTCTATGGGCCATTTGTATGTATTCCTTGGAGAAATGTCTTTTCAGGCCCTTTGCCCATTTTTTAATTGGACTGTTTATGTTCCAGGTGTTAAGTCAGATGAGTTCTTTATGTTTTGGAGATCAAAACCATGTCTGATGAATCATTGGCAAATGTGTTCTCTCATACAATTGGTTCCCTTTTTATTTTGGTGATGGTTCCTTTACCCATGCAGACACTTTAATTTGATGTACTCCCATTTGTTTATTTTTTCCTTTATTTCTCTTGCCCTAGGGGATATATCAGAAAATATACTGCTACATGGGATATCTAAAGTTTTACTCTAGGACTTTTATGGTGTTACTACTTCTATTTATGTCTTGTATCCATTTCGAGTTTATTCTGATGTATGGTGTAAGTTGGTGGTCTAGTTTCATTTTTTTGCATGTCTGTGTCCAGGTCTCCCAACACCATTTATTAAATAGGGAATGTTTACTCCATTGTATGCTTGTGCCCCTTTAGTCAAATATTAATCAGCCATAGAAGACATAGGTTTATTTCTGGTCTCCATTCTGTCCCATTCATCTGTGTGTCCATTCATAGGCCAGTACAAAACCATTTGGATTACAGTGGCCTTGTAATATAATCTGGTATCAGGTATTGTGATCCCTCCTACTTTGTTCTTCCCTCTCAAGATTGCTGAGGCAAGTTGCGGTCATTTTTGGTTCCATGTACATTTTTGAAATATTTGTTCTAGATCTGTGAAATATGCCATTGGTATTTAACAGAAATTGCATTGAATCTATAGATTGCTTTCGGTAGTACAGATATTTTCATGTTAATTCTTCCAATCCATAAAAATAGTATATTATTTGTATCCTCCTTAATTTCACTTTTCAGGGTTCAATAGCTTTCCAAGTACAGATCTTTTACCTCCTTTGTTTATTCCTAGGCACTTTATTTTTCTTGTTACTATACTAAGTGTGATTTTTTCCTTAATATTTCTGATAATTCATTGTTGGTGTACAAAAATACCCTAATTTCTGAATATTGACTTTGTATCCTACTTTGGTAAATTCATTTATTAGGTTCAGGCTTTTGGTGGAGATTACAGGGTTTTCTGTGTACACTATGTTTTCTGCAAATGACAGTTCTACTTCCTCCTTTCTGAGTTGGATGTCTTTGATTCGTTTTTCTTATCTGATCATTGTGGCTAGAACTTCCAGCACTACATTGAATAAGAGCGGTGAAACTAGACTTGTTCTTGATCTCAAGGGGGAAGAAGCTTTTAGTTTTTGCCCATTGAGTATGAGGTTGGCTATAGGTTTCTTGGATGACCTTTATTATATTGATGTATGCTCTCTGTATTCTTCCTTCACTGTTTTTTATCATAAATGTGTGCTGGATTTTATCAACTGCCTTTTCAGCATCTGTTGATAGGATCATGTGATTCTAAAAAAGATTTTATTTTTAGAAAGGTAGGAAGAGGGAGAGAGGGCAACATTGATGTGTGAAAGACACATTGATTGCTTGGCTCTTGCATGGCCCCAACTACAAGGCCTATCAAACCAGCAACCTTCACTTCACAGGCCAGCACTCAATCCACTCAACCACATCAGCCAGGACTGATCATGGAAATTTTGTCCTTCATGTCGTTTATGTGGTGTATTACATTTACTGATTTCCAAATATTATACTATTCTTGCATTTCTAGAATAATCTCACTTGATCATGATGTGTGATCTTTTTAAGGTATTGTTGGACCTGGGTTGCTAATATTTTGTTGAGGATTTTAGCATCTATGTTCATGAGAGATACTGGCCTCCATCTTCTTTCTTTGCTATGTCTTTCCAGAATTTTAGAATTAGGATAATACTAGCTTTGTAAAAAGTTTTGGAAGTCTTCCCTCTTTTTTGAGTGTTCTGGAATAGTTTGAAAAGAATAGGAGTTAATTCTTCCTTAAATGTTTGGTAAAATTTCCCTGTGAAGCCATCAAGTCCAGGAGTTTTGTGTGACAGGCATTTTTGGATTAATACTTCAATTTCAGCAGTTGTTATTGGTCTATTAGGCTTTCTGTTCCTTGATTCAGTTTTGGAAGGTTGTACATTTCTAGAAAATTGTCCGTTTTGCCCAGGCTTTCCATTTTCTTGGCATATAGTTCTCCATAGCAATTCCTTTGTAGTTCTGTGGTATCCACTGTAAAGTCTCCTCTTTTGTATCTGATTTTATTTATTTGGGTCCTCTCTCTTTTTCTTAATGAGTCTGGTTCAAGATTTGTCAATTTTGTTTATCTTATCAACGAACCAGCTCCTAGATTCATTGGTCCTTTAAATTGTTTTTAGCCTCAATGTCCTTTAGTTCTGCTCTTACTTACTTATTTCTACTCAAGTTTGGCTTTGTTTGTTGTTCCTTGTCTAGCTCTTGTAGACATAGGGCTGGTTTCTTCAGATAGGCCTTTATTGCTGTAAAATTCCCTCTCATGATGGTCTTTATTGTGTCCCAGTTTTTAGTATTTTGCATGTTCATTTTCATGTTTCCATAAATGGTTTGATTTCCTCCTTAATTTCATTGTTAACTCATTCATTATATAATAATGTATTAGTCAGTCCCCACGTATTTGAATGTTTTGAGATTTTTTTCTTGAGGATGGTTTCCAGTTTCCAGCCATTGTGGCATTTGAATTTTCTTGAATTCAGTGAGGCTTCTTTTGTATCATACCATGTGATCTTTGAAAATATTCCATGTGTGTTTAAAAAGAATGTGTATTATGTTTGGGAGGGGGGTAAAAGGTTCTGTATATATCAACTAAGTCCATTTGCTTTAGAATGGTGTTCAATGCCACAATGTTCTTGTTGATTCTTTGTTTGGAAGATCCATCCATGGTTGATAGTGCAGTCTTAAAATCCCCTATAATGACTGTGTTGCTATTAAGATATATCTTGGAATCCTCCAAGGTTATCTTTATGTATTTAGATGCTCATATGTTGAGTCTATATATGTTTACAATGGTTATATCTCCTTGTTAAGAGTACACTCTTTTAAGTATTATGTAGTGACCTTGTTTATCTCTTCCTATGGCCTTTGTTTTGAAGTCTATTTTGTCTAATATAAGTATTGCTACCCCAGCCTTTTTAAAATATCCCTTTGCTTGAAATATTTTTCCATCCCCTCACTTTCAATCTGTGTCAATCTTTTGATCTGAGATGGGTCTCTTGTAGACAGTATATACACAGCCCATGTTTTCTTATCCATTCAGCTACCCTGTATCTTTTGATTGAAGTATTTAATCCACTTACATTTAAGGTTATAATTGATAGGTACTTATTCATTGACTTTTCCCCCCCTTTAACCTGCATTCCTTCTCCTCTCCCTCTCTCCTTCTCTCTCTCTCCTCCTTCTCTCTCTCTCTCTCTCTCTTTCTCAAAGCAGTCCCTTAACTTCTCTTGCAATGCTGGTTTGGTGGCAATGCACTCTTTTAGCCTTTTTTGGTCTGGGAGACTATTTCACCTTCCATTTTAAGTGAGGGCCTTGCTGGATATAGTAGTCTTGATTGCAGCTTTTTGCTTTTCATGACCTGGAATACAAGGTCCTAAAAGTATCAGCTGCAAAAACTATTTTAATTACATTGACATTGTCTCACTTTTGGGACAGACCTCATACTTCGTGACATTCCCTTCTGGCTTTTAGTGTTTCTATTGAGAAATCAGCTGATGCCTTTATTTGGGCTCCCTTTTATGTTACTAACTGTTCTTTCCTTGCTGCCTTTAACACTGTCTTGAAATTCTTGTTACTTGTGATGAGTATTAGATTGGGCCCCTTTGGGTTCATTTTAATTGGGACCCTGTGCTTCCTGGACTTGTGTGGCCTTTTCCCTCAACAAGTTCAGGAAGTATTCTGCCATCACTTTTTCAAACTGGTTTTCTATCCCATGCTCCTCCTCTTCTCCTTCTGGTATCTTTATGATATAAATATTGTTACATTTCTTGTTGTCCTGAAGCTCACTTAAACTATCCATTCTTTTTGGGTCTTTTTTTGTTTTGTTACTCTGGCTGGGTCTTTTCTTCTACCTGTCCAACTGTCTCATTTGACCCTCTGCTTTATCTGGCCTGCTTTTAATTCCTTCTAATGTATTTTTTACACTAGAAGATATTGTATTCTTCATCTTTTCCTGACTCTTACTCATAGTTTCTATGTCCTTTTTTCATGCTGATATAGTTCCAATAACTTCCTTTTAGCTTCCAGAGTTCCATGTAGTTTTCACTGGGCTCCTTGAGCATCCTTATAACCATTATTCTGAATTGGATGCCTGACAGATTACTTCAGTTTCATTTAGCACTCTTCCTGGGGATTCCTTCTTTCCTTTTGTCTTGGGGTTGTCTCCCTATTTTTGGTGACTCTTACTTGTTTCTGCATTTTAGAGTGATCTGCTTTGACTCCCTCTGTGTTGGGTGGCCTTCTGTGATAGTAGACCTGCAGAACTCAGCAGTGCAGTCTCCTTGATCTCATGAGCTGGATGTTCTTGGGATGCTCTTGGTGCTGTTTATGTGGGTTCTCTTTTGTAATTGGGTTTTTGTTGTTGTTTCATCATTCTTTGGTGGATTCTGCCCTCTGGCCGGCTGACTGAGAGTCACATCACATTTTATGTGCTGTTGTACAGGTGTAGACAGTGCAAAGCATCCTCTGTACTCCTTGTCTTCAAAAAGTCCTGTCAGCTGAGATTCTGTTGATTGTAAAGGTCATTCAAAAATCCATTCATAATGAAGAAAGCCAGACCACTGGAGAGTATGTCAACATTTTCCACATCAGCTTCAATGCCCTCAATCAGGTGGAACCTTTAAGTCATTTCTGAGTGCCAGAAGCCTCTCTCCCAGTAGTGCCAGCACTATCCCTTAAGATGTACATTTTTTTAAAAGACAGTTTGCGTGTGTGTGTGTGTGTGTGTGTATTTTTGGCTGTAGTAATTAGTTTAGCAGGTGTACAGTATCAAATCACCATGTTGTACACATTAAAAATATACAATTTTATTTAAGTAATAAAATATTTAAAAACATAATTCTTTTTGAAACTCAATTTGGAAAACTCAATTTTGAAAAATATTTGTACATGAATATTCAGAGCAGTGTAGTTCAAAATATCCAAAAAAGCAACCTAACCAGTCATCAACTGCTGAATATTAAAATGTCATGTTTACACATAATGATTTACTTAGTCATAACAAGAAATGAAGTATTGATGTATGCCACAACGTGGATAAACCTTGAAAGAAGTCAGACTGAAAAGATTACATATCCAGAATATGTAAACAGATTAACAGATTGCCGATTGCTTGGTGTTATAAGGAGGAAAGAATGGGGAGTGACAGCTTTTAATAGGTAAGGTTTTTCTTTTGGAATCATGAAAGTGTTTTGCAACATTATGTAGGTAGTGTTTTGCAACATTATGTAGGTGGTGGTTGCAAAACTGAGAAAAGACAGTATATTTTAATTTAAAAAGAAATTTGGCCCTAAAACAATTCTGATAAAATTCTTAACTTTTATCCTTTTTACATAGATCGAATGTGTATACATTAAAGGTTTTATTAATCAAAAAATTTTCACATTGATTCCCATATCTACTTATCATTGTTAATGACATATAACATGTATAGTCCTCATATTGTTTAGTTGTAGTCAAAAAACATTTGAATCCCTTTCATTTATCTGACCCTCAGTTTGATTTTCTGTAAAAGTGGCAATACCACCATCTACCTTATAAGGTTACTGTGAGGTATATATTTGAAATAAGTGCATGATTAGAAAAATGCCAATAACAGTGCAAGAATTCATTTAATATTAATTTCATTTATTCAATATTCCACTTGTGGTTTGCTAGTGTGGTATCCTTTGTCATTATCCCAAACAGCAAATTAACAGCTTTTAACTTTTTTCTCTACTGAATTATTTCCTTACAGTAAATATTAAATATTCTGTGGCTCCTGTAAGAATGATATACTTAAAAAAAAAATGATTGTAATTTACAAGTTATTTAATTTTCCTTTTATAAGTGTAATAAATGAGATTATATCTGACAGTTAAGTTTTAAGTCAGATTCAGCACTGCATAGTGATTAAGAGTATAGGCTTAATCTCTTTATAGCTCAATATCCTCATTTGTAAAATGGAGATATTAATATTATGATACTTCATAATGTTTTAAGGAATAAATGAGTTAGTATATATAAAGCGTTTAGCCCATAACCTAGTGCTCTATGTTTGTTGTTATTATTATTATTATTATTATTATTATTATTATCTGAGAAAGTACATGATTTTAGGACATCCCATTGTAGGGTCAAGAGGGTAGGCTTTAGATATGGAGAGCTGAGTTGAGCTGAATCAGACAAATACTGGATGAAAAATCTTCAGAGATAATAAAGAACTTAGCATTATAATAAATTTATACCAAGTATTTTTTTACATTGACACTTACATAAACAACTTATTTGCACTGTCCATTCATTTAAAACCAAGTCTTATCTTATAGATCTATATATTGTCAACCTAAGGTTGCCTCTGCCAACAGGAGTCCCTAATATGGAGTGTAAGAACTTTATTTAGGGCAAGCAGTCCAACTGTGAAACAGCTCAACTGTAGATTAGCTCAGCCTTCTATTTTGAGCTATGGTGTTATATAGTTCTGCTCCACTCCACTCCAGAAAGACAAGTGCAGCTCTGATGTTGCTGCTCTACCCAGGGGAAACAAATCAATGGAAACTGAAAGAGTACTCTACTGAGAAAAAGGTAAATCAAACTTATATAGGGAACAGCTCCACCTCAGCCCCTGACTGGTCCATTCTCACACAAATGAGGATCCCAACACCTGACAGTTTGGTTCAAAAACTACTGTCCCGGCGGGTAAAAATGGAGCTGCTCTGATTCATCAGTGAAGATGTAAATGAAGATTATAGCTGCACAACTGGAAAACCACAGGGCCTCTTACAAGAATTGACTCAAATGGCAGAAGCACAATGCAGAAGATTTGGCAGTCCAGCCTGTGGTTTTCATTGAAATGCAGCATGTATGAAGAGGCCTCTGTAAACAATAGCTGCTAGAGTCTGGCTACGAATCTGGGCCTGATAACCACAAGGGAGTCCCTCTGGAGTCAAGCAATATTTTTGGGTTAAGCATGTATTATGTATATTATCTAACATATTTATATCTTTTCTCTACTAAATTTACCCATCTTGTAACTGATATTATATTTTAATTTTTTAAACTTATTTTTAGAGAGTGGAAGGGAAAAAGAGATGGAAATATTGATAGTGAGAGATATATTGATCAGTTGCTGACCACACCCCTCCCAACTGAGGACCCCAGCCCACAACCCAGGTATGTGCCCTGGCAGAAATCAAAATGGCAACCTTTCAGTTTACAAAGTTCAGACTCAATTCACTGGGCCACAGCAGTCAGGTTTTTTCCCCCTTTTTTTTAAGATGATACTAGCCAATTCCTAGAAACAGCCTAAGAACTAATCAGTGGATGAATAGAATACTATACAGCAGAAAGAAAGAACTACTTTTTGCAACAGCATGGATAGAACTGGAAAGTATTATGCTTAGTGAAATAAGCCAGGCAGTGAGAAAGATAAATACCATATGATCTCACATAATTCAGGAAACTTATGAACAAAACAAACAAGTAAGCAAAATAGAACCAGAGACTAAATCCTTTCCTGATCCCATCTCATACCACTGGAAGTAACCATTTAAACTTCTAGTATCGTTAATTATAAGATAATGGAGAATAAAATAGTCACACTCTACTTACCCACTAGATTCTAATGTCTTTGAGGGCAAAAAATGTCTTATTTCTGTGTATATATATGAAAATCCTTTATTTCTGCCATTTAACTTCAGTAATAATCCTTATTTACCCATCTTTATGTTCTATTTCATAGAAGTTTTACAGATATCAGATTTTGTATTTTTTGTTTTGAGCACATGAACAAGATTTGTCTACATGTAGATGGCTGTTTATTATTGATAGTCATAATATACTATAGTCATATTAATGATAATAACTGAAACTCTAAATAAAGATTTTTGTGAATTTCTTTTGGAGCTCATTTTCTGAAACACAAATTATGGCTTAGTCCATTTGGGCTGCTATAACAAATACCAGAAATTGAGTAGTTTATAAACAACAGAAATGTTCTGTTTACACCTTTGGAGGGTGGGAAGTACAAAAAAAAGTCATGAACAAGGTGGCATTTTGAAGGTCCTTTTCCTGGTTCATAGCCTGTGTCTTCACCTGGTTTGAGAGGCTAGAGATCTCTGTGGAGGCTCTTTTATAAAGGCACTGATCTCATTCATTAGGACTCGCCTTTATGATATTGGCACCTTTGAAAGGCCTCTCCTTCTAATACCATCATCTCTGGGGGTAGAATTTCACCAATAATTGGGGGAGGGGCCCAAATATTCAGACCTTATTTCATTGTACTAAATTTAACAGTTCAAATGTCATCAATTTATAGTGTATCCATGAATTAATAGTTTTCTCTATTCCCTTCTAATATTCAACTTTTTTTTTTTTTTTACTCTTTACAGATGGTGAGTACATCCAATACTATATTGTACAAAAGTGGTGACAGGGAGCACCTAATTCCCTCCTATTTTATTTCTTCGTTTTATTAGTTTTATAATTACTGAATGTTATATTTTACCAAATGATATTATGATGTACATTATTATATGGTACCTTTATTTGGGGCTAATGTCCCCTCCCGATAAATGACTTTTAAACAGTTACCACCCAATTTGCTATAACTTTTTAAATTTTTTTCCAGTTTTTTCCCAATTGCTCTCCCCTGTTCTACCTTCCCCATCCCCTCTGCCATAGTCAATTCCCCCATGGTGTTCATGTCCATGGGTCGTTTATACCAGTTCCTTGATTAAACCCTTCCCCTTCTTTCTTCCCTTCTCCCTCTCCACCATCCTCTCTGGTTATGGCCAGTCTGTTCCTTGTTTCTATGTCTCTGGTTTTATTTTGCTCCTTTGTTTTGTTCATTAGTATCCTGTATTAGATGAGATCATATGGTATTGTCCTTCACTGACTGGCTTATTTCACTAAGCATAATACTCTCCAGTTCCATTCATGCTGTTGCAAAATGTAGAAGTTTCTTCTTTCTGCTGC
This sequence comes from Noctilio leporinus, assembly GCA_004026585.1. Classification (NCBI taxonomy): domain Eukaryota; kingdom Metazoa; phylum Chordata; class Mammalia; order Chiroptera; family Noctilionidae; genus Noctilio; species Noctilio leporinus. The sequence continues at coordinate 11,900 of PVIW01009283.1, forward strand.
ATAGTATTCAACTGAGTGTATATACCAAAGTTTTTTGATTCATTCCTGCACTCGTGGGCACTTAGGCTGTTTCTAGCACTTAGTTATTGTAAATAATGCTGCTATGAACATATGGGTGCAGAGGTTCTTCTGAATTGTCGTTTCAGGGTTCTATGGGTATAATCCTAGCAGTGGAACCAATGGATCAATAAACAGTTCTATTTTTACTTTTCTAAGGAAATTCCATACTGTTTTACGTTAGTGGCTGCACCAGCCAGCATTCCCACCAACAATGCAGGTGGGTTCCCTATTCCCCACATCCTCTCCAGCATTTGTTATTTGTTGATTTGATAGTGATGGACATTCTGATAGGTGTGAGGTGGAATCTCATTGTGATTTTAATATGCACATCTCTGATGTCTAGTGATGTTGAGCATTCTTTCATGGGCCTTTTGCATGTCCTCCAAGAGAAGGGTCTGCTCAGGTCCTTTACCCATTTTCCAACTGGGTGGTCTGTCTTACTGATGTTGAGTCCTATAAGTTCTTTATATATTTTGAAAATCAAACCCTTTTCTGAGGTATTATTGGCAAATATGTTTTCCCATACATTTGGTTCCCTTTTCATTTCACTGATGTTTCCTTTAACTGGGCAGAAACTTTTTAGCTAGATATAGTCCTATTTCTTTAATTGTTCCTTTATTTCCCTTGGACTAGGAGAAATATTGGTGAAAATATTGCTGTGTGGGATAAATGAAATTTTACTGCCTACCTTTCCACTAGGATATTTATGGTGGCATGGCTAATGTTTAAATCCTTTATCCGTCTTGAGTTTATTCTGGTATATAGTGTAAGTTGGTGATCCAGCTTTATTTTTTTGCATGACCCTGTCCAGTTCTCCTAACACCATTTGTTGAAGAGGCTATTTTCACTCCATTTTATATTCCTTCCCCTATTGTTGAATAGTAATTAACTATAGATAGAGACCTGGATTTATTTCAGGCCCTCTATCCTGTTTCATTGATTCATATATCCATTCTTATGCCAGTAACCAGACTGTTTTGATAACAGTGCCCTTATAGTTTGTTGTCGAGTACTGTGACTCCTCCTATTTTGTTCTTTTTTCTCATGACTGCTGTGGCTACTCATGGTCATTTTTGACTCGATATACATGTTTGAAGTATTTTGTCTGGATCTGTGAAGTATGTAATTGGTATTTTAATAGGAATTGCATTGAGCATATAGATGGCTTTAGGTAGTATGGACATTTTAATAATGTTAATTCTTTCCATCCTTGAACATTATATGTGTATATAGGTTGAGAGAGATAGGAGCTAGCTCTTCCCTAAATATTTATACACACACACACACACACACACACACACATATGCTTCTATTTATTTGTATTCTTAATTTACTTCTTCAGTGTTCTGTGGTTTTCCAAGTACAGGTCTTTTACCTCCTTGGTTTATTCCTAGGTAGTTTACTTTTCTTGTTGCTATAGTAAATGGGATTTGTTTTCTAGCTTCTATCTCTTATGTTTGATTTTTGACATACAAAAATGTGTTCAATTTCAGGATATTGACTTTCTATGCAGCTGTTTTGCCAAATTCACTTATTAGGTCAAGCAGTATTTTTCATGGAGTCTACAGGGTTTTCTATGTACACTATCATTTCATCTGCAAATAATGACAGCATTACTCCTTCCTTTCCGATTTGGATGCCTTTGATTCCTTTTACAGGTCTGATTTTTGTGACTAGAACCTCCAAAACTCTGATGAATAGAAGTGGAGAGAGCAGATACCCTTGTCTTATCCCAGAACTTAGGAGGAAAGCTTTTAGTTTTTACCCATTTAAGTATGATGGAGGCTGAAGATTTCTTGTATATGGCCTTTATTATGTTGAGGTATGCTCCCTCTATTCCCACTTTGCTGAGTGTTTTTATCATAAATGAGTGCTATACTTGATCAAATACTTTTTAAGCATCTATTGATATGATCATATGATTTTTGTCTTTCATTTGTTTATGTGGTGTAATATTACACTTATTGACTTACAAATGTTATTCCATCCTTGCATTCCTGGGATGAATCCTACTTGATCATGATGTGTGATCTTCTTAATGTATTGCTGGATTCAGTTTGCCAATTATTTTATTGAAGATTTTAGTATCCATGTTTATCAGCAATATCGGCCTGTAGTTTTCTTTCCTCCCTTTCCTTCTTGTATCTTGATGTGAATTTGGGATTAGAATAATACTGCCCTCATTGAAAGAGTTTGAGAGTCTGCGCTCTTCTTGGATTTTCTGCAATGGGTTCAGAAAGATAGGAGCTAGCTCTTCCCTAAATATTTGGTAAAATTCACCTTTGTAGCCATCTTGTTCAGAGGTAGGTCTCCTGTAGACAGCACAGGGCTACTTTACAATATTATAGGCTGTTGGGGTAGGGGCAGTATAGTCTCTATTATGAACTATTCAGCTCTGTTGTAAGGCAAAAACACTCACAGACAATAGGTAACAGGTAGAGATGTGCTCAAAAAAACTTCATTTACAGCTAGTGAGCCAGATTTGGCCAGTGGGCTATAGCTTGCCAACAGCTGCTCTAGTGGAAAATAATTAACTAGAAATTTCAATACTATATGGTAAATACAATGATAGTGGTTAAGCCAAAGTTGTTATAAAACATGACCCAAGGGAACCACTTAGGTTATGGAGGGGACAACAATCTAATTGATGCCTCCCTTGTCTCAAATTCAGGAAATAAAAATAGTTATCATAATGTGCCAGCATTATAAAACTATTTAAAAACTCATTCTGAAAATGTAAAACATATTTGACTATTTAAGAATATAGGATTCTCTTCAGTTTGTTTATGAAACATTATACCATAACCACATTTGAAAGCTTACCTTGGGTGACTGTTTTGAGAACAATTAAAGTTGATAAAAATCTCAGTTGCAATTTGGAACTCCTAAAGAAAGCAGCTGTCTTTGATTTATTCTCCACAGAATGCTCTAAAGAATTATCCTGAATTCCCTTAGTTACTATTCCTTTGAATATGTCTTCACCCAATCTTCTCAATGTTGATGTCATAGTTGAATGCTGTTAAAAATATATATTATCTTAGTATACTTATTTATGTTCAGAAAATACATTTTTACGTACAATCTAATATATGAAATAAAAATAAGTCTATGGCCCTGACTGGTGGCACAGTGGTTAAGGCGCCGGCGTGCAAACCCAAAGGTTGTTGGTTCAATTCCCAGCCAGGGCACATAACCAGGTTACAAGCCAGGTCTCCAACCAGGTCTATAGCTGGAGGCAGGTGAAAGGCAACCAAACATTGACCGATCTCTCTCTCTCTCTCTCTCTCTCTCTCTCTCTCTCTCGCTCTCTCTCTCTCCCTTCCCCCCTCTCTAAAAATAATAAATAAAATTTAAAAAAAAACTTAAGTCTACAGTTTGCTAATTAAAAACATAAGTCAGAGTTGACTACATGGAAGTCTGGAAAGCAGTAATTTATAATCAACTTTTAAAATTATTTATAACTATGTTAATTCTTCTAAAAGAAATGAGCAATCTACTAGAACTAGAAAACTGAAAAGAATAATTTTCTAAGAATAAAATTAGGAAACGAGACAAAATTCAGTTATAAAACATTTAAAAACACAGGATCATGAAATATTTCTGGTACGAGAGGTCAAAGGAATAGACTCTATAGGCTCATCATTGCTCTGTCACTACTAATAAATGGCCTATCAGGTATATTTTACAGTGTTAGCTTATAAAGTGATCATTTATAGCCTTACTACCTTAGAGCTCAGTATCACTGTAAATGTCACAATGATTTCAATAACTTTTTACAATTTCAGGAGAATAAAATACTGGGTGTGAATCTGGAATAATTCTCATGCCAAATAAACTAAAGTTAAAAAAAAAAAGGGCAAAATAAAAATAATAGCATATGTAACTACCTCTAAAATAAAGGGGAATAATTTCAAATTGCTGCAGGAGAGAATGCTTATGCCAGACTTAGAAATAACGTTTTTCTTATTTATTACCTATTTCTCCAAACCCTGAATTTTGTGTTTCCCTATCTTATGAAAATTTGTGACGAATTGGTATCCAAATCAGTTTTGATCTTGCAAAGTGAATACCAAGAATTAGCTTTAGAATTTCTGCATATAAAAATTATAGACACATATATTCAGACTTCATGGGAATCTTAAACCAAAAATAACTGCTTAATAACTAGCACCAGCAGTGCAATCTAATTTAAATATATTTAAGTAGCTTTTAATATCATTAGGAAAAGATAATACATATGTGTTATAAAACCTCTCTGTAGTGAGAATCCAAGATGGAGGTATAGATAAGACACTGCATCTCCCTCAACAAGCAGCAATGGGTACATCTATCTCAAAACTAGAGACAATCAGAAATCTCAAAATATTGAGCAGCATGGAAGAACAACAAACAAAAGATATAAAGATGAAATACTCATCAACGGAGGTAGGAGGGGTAGAGCCAGGATAGAAAGGTGAGCAGTCTGGTGAGCGGTTTGGCACGCAGCTGCTGTGGTGGAAGCACGACTGTGCCCAACCAACAGAAAGCACATTTACAGTAGGGACACCTGTTAATTGCTCCCAGCAGCACACCAAATCATGCAGCTCATGGTTCCAACTCCAGTGGCAAAAATAAAGCCACACTGCTTCTGACTGTGAAAATCAGTGGCGGTTGGGGTGGAGGAACTGTTGGTCTCACAGTAGAATCTGTATGTTTAGAGACTCCCAGGGTCCTGGTACATCTACAGACCCATCCACTCTGGGAACCATGGCCAGGGAAACAGCTAGAGAGAAGGCAATCCCATATGGGAAGCGGGAGAAGTTCCTGGAAAGGAGGTGAGTGTGAGCAAGTAGCGGGAGAAGTTCCTGGAAAGGAGGTGAGTGTGAGCAAGTAGCATTGTTCCCTTTCAGACTCATCACCACATACAGTGTCACAATGTGCTGAAGTGGGTCACCTGTACTAACAAATACCCAAGGCTCCGCCTCTTAAAATGCAGCAGATGTGACAGCTTTATTTGAGAAACAGAAACACAGAAGAATGTCAAGATGAAGAGAAAGACAAATATGGCTCAAAAAAGGGGGAGATCAGGGTCCCAGTGAGCCAATTAAGTGACGAAGAAATAGCCAGTCTGACAGACTCATAGTTTAAAACTCTGGTGATAGGTTCCGTCAAAATGGCAGAGGAGTAAGTGGAGCTACACCAATCTCCTCCCAGGTCACATCTGGAATTACTTTTTTGGAGAAAAAGTCAGCTGGAATTACCAACAGAACACCAGCTGGAAAGAAGTCTTATAACCACAGACAGAACAGAAGAGGCCGCTTCATCACAACATGAATGGTAGGAATCTTGGAAATTCGAGGCTGGCTGGGCCCCCACCAGAGGCAGCAGCTGAAGGGACGGAGTTGAGGGCTTCACGTGAGAAGGGTGGGTTCTGGTCCCCAAGCTGGGTTTCCCAGCTATAGCAACACGGCAGAGAGTAGAGCAGCATACAGCTGAGAAGGGCAGAAAGCCATGGGGTTCACTAGCCTAAGAGAGCATTGGAGACAGAAAACTACTAAGGTGACCACAAATAAAAACACACTGGCACCCACTTACTCTAGACTACAGGGGAGGGAGGGTAGAGAGGGCTGGAGACACGTGGGGAGAGTTTGCAGTGGTGGCTTGGAGGAGAGAAGTGGGGAAACTGCTGTGGGGATCCCAGTGTTGACCCATCACCCACACCTCAGGTGGACTGCAATGTGCAAAGCGGCTTCCATAGAAGGGTCTTCATAGACCTGCCCACTGGAAGCAATCTGCCCCACTCAGCAGTGCCAGAGCCTGGGATCTGATCACAATTCTTTGATTTATATTTAAATAAACCTCTCCTGCCATGCCCTGCCCTGTCTGATCATAGATACAATAGTTGCCTCCTGAAGAGGTATTTCTCACCCAGCAGCGCCTAGGCCTGGACGCTATTTACAAACTCTCTGACTTACAGCTGGGTCAGGCTGGTGGTTAATCATGGGTTCATTGGTTTGCAACGGAGTCAGTCATGCTCACTCAGCAGCTGATTACAAACGCTATGACTTACAGCTGGGTCAGACAGTCAGCCCCACACAGTGGCAAGTGAGTCTGGTGAAGGATTATGGATTCATTGGTTCACAACAGAGTTGGTTTGTCCCACCCAGTGGCCCCTGGGCCTGGCGCTGATCACAAACTCATTGGATTACAATTGAATCTTTCAGTCTAGCCCAGTGGCCCCTTAACCTGGCAGCTGATCACAGATTCATTGTATTACAACAGAATCTCTCAGTTGAGCCCAGCACCACCTAAACCTGGTGACTAATCACAGATTCATTAGATTATAATTGGATCTTGCTGCTTAGCCCAGTGGTGCCTGAGGCTAGCGGCTGATCACAGATTCATTGATTTACATCTGAATCTGTCCCACCAGGCTGCACCTGAGCTGGTGGCTGATCCATGGGATTACAATTGAACCTCTGTCTAGCTCAGGAGGACCTGAGTTTGGTAGGTGATTCACTGATTTACAACTGAATAGGTCTGTACCCACAAGCTGCATCTGAGCCTGGTGGAGAATCACACAGATCAACAGATCAAGCCCCTTTCAGCCTAGCAGTTCCTTGGCCTGGTGCTAATCACAGTCTGACTGGATTACAACAGAAACCTAAAAATGGGGAAAAAAAGAAATAGTCCATCACCAAAAGGAAAGAAGGAATCCCCAGAGAGATCACTAAATGAAAAAAGAAACAAGCAAACTCTCAGATATGGAATTCAAAATAATGACGATAGAGAAGCTCAATGAGCTCATCCAGCTCAAAGAAAACTATACACAATTCCAGAGGAACTATGAAGAACTTCAGGGAATCTACAAGGAACTTACTGAAAACTACACCAGCATTGAAAAGGACATAGAGAGCCCTGGCTGGTGGAAGAGTGGATAAGGCACCAGCCTGTGAACCCAAAGGTGTCTGGTTCGATCCCCAGCCAGGGCACACATAACTAGGTTGCAAGTCAGGTCTCCAGCCAGCTCTTTAGTCGGAGGCAGGTGAAAGTCAACCATACATTGATGTCTCTCTCCCTCTCTGCCACTCTCTTCCACCTTCTCTAAAAATAACAAATAAAATCTTTAAAAAAAAAAAAAAAAAAAAAAAAAAAAAAAAAAAAAAAAAAAAAAAAAGGACATAGAAAGTATCAGTAAGAGCCAGGAGGAAATGAAGAATACAATTTCTGAATTGAAGAATAAATACAGTAGAAGGAAACAACAGGAAGCTAGAGGAAGCAGAGGATCAATTCAGCCAGCTGGAAGACAACATAGAAAAATATTCCAAGACGGTGCCAACAGAATGAAAAAGGCTGAACAAGAATGATGAGGTTTTAAAAGAACTACAGGACAACATAAAACACAATAAAATCAGTATCATTGGGATACCAGAAGGAGAAGAGAAATAAGGAATGCAAAATCTATTCAAAAAAGGAATGAGAGAAAATGTCCCTAACATGATGAGTGAAAACATTACAAAAGTTCAAGAGGCACAAAAGGTCCCAATGAGGATGAATCCAAACAGATCCACTCCAAGACACGTTATAATCAAAATGGCAAATTTCAAAGACAAAGAGAGAATACTAAAAGCATTGAGAGAAACAGCAAATAACAAATAAAGGGGCTCTGAGAAGGTTATCAAATGCTTATTCAACAGAAACAATACAAGCCAGAAGGGAATGGCAAAAAATATTCCAAGTAATGGAAAACAAAGGCCTGCAACCAAGAATACTCTACCCAGCAAAGCTCTCATTCAAAATGGAAGGAGAAATAAGGACTTTCCCAGACAAAAGAAGACTAAAAGAATAAATCACCACTAAACCAGCACTGCAAGGGATGCTAAATTGTCTGTTTTTTAAAAAATCAAGAAACAAGAAAGAGACAGAGAGGAACACAGAGGAAAAATAACAATGAATTAAGTCTCAATCAATAATAACCTTAAATGTAAGCAGATTAGCACCAATCAAAAGACATAGGGTAGCTGAATGGATAAGAAAACATGACCCACATATATACTGTCTTCAAGAGATCCACCTCAGAACAAAAGATCGACACAGATTGAGAGTGAAGGAATGGAAAAATATATATCAAGCAAATGGACATGAAAAAAAGGCTGGAGTAGCAATACTGATTTCAGACAAAATAGATTTTACGATGAAAGCAATAAAAAGAGACAAAGAAGGACATTTCATAATACTTAAGGGAACAATCCATTAAGAAGATATAACTCTGGTAAACATATATGCACCCAATGTAGGAGCACCAGAATACACAAGGAAAATCTTGGAAGACTTCAAGAATATAGACAGAAACACACTAATAGTAGGGGATTTTAATACCCGTGATCAACAATGGAACGATCTTCCAAACAAAAATAAACACCAAGTATATTGTGGCATTGAACAACACTCTAGAGGAAATGGACCTAACTGATATATACAGAACCTTTCACCCCAAAGACGCAAAAAACATTCTTTTCAAATGCATATGAAACATTCTCTAAGACAGACCACATGATAGGCCATAAGACAAGCCTCCACAAATACAGGAAAACTGAAATCATACCAAGCATCTCCTCAGATCACAATGGATTGAAACTAGAAACCAACCTCAAAGGAAAAACCAAAAACACTGTAACTAATGGAGACTGAATAACATGCTTTTAAGTAAGGAATGGGTAAACAATGATATCAAAGATGAAATCAAAAAGTTTCTCTCCCTCTCTGCCTCTCTCCTTTCCCCTCCTTCTAAAAATAATGAAATAAAATTTAAAAAAAAAAAAAAGTTTCTGGAAACAAATGTCAATGAATACACAATAACCCAAAACCTATGGGACACAGCAAAGGCAGTCCTCAGAGGGAAATTAACAGCAATATGCGCCTACCTAAAAAGGACAGAAGAAGCTTAAACAACAACCTAAACACAAAGCTGTAAGAACTACAAGAACAACAACAAACAAAGCCCAGAGTAAGTAGAAGGAAGGAAATAAGATCAGAGCAGAATTAAATGACAAAGAGACTAAAACTACAATTTGAATAATTAATAATTCCAGGAGCTGGTTCTTTGAAAAAATAAACAAAATTGACAAGCCTTTAACCAGAGTCATAAGAGAGAGGACCCAAATGAACAAAATCGGAAACAACAGAGGAGAAATTACAACCGATACTTCAGAAATACAAAGGAGTATAAGAAATTATTACAAACAACTATATGATAAGAAATATGACAACCTGGGTGAAATGAACAAATTTCTGGAAATGTATAATCTACCAAAACTGAATCCAGAAGAAACAGAAATCCTGAATAGACCAATAACAACTAGTGAAATTGAAGAAGTAATCAAAAACCTCCCAAAGCACATGAGCCCTGGACCAGATGGCTACAAAGAATTCTACCAAATATTTAGAGAACTAACTCCTATCCTTCTCAACCTATTGCAAAAAATCCAACAAGAGGGAAGACTCCCAAACTCTTCCTATGAGGCCAATATTATTCTAACCCCAAAACCACGTCAAGACACAACTAAGAAAACTACAGGCCAATGTCTCTGATGAACATAGATGCTAAGATTCTCGACAAAATATTGGCCAACTACACCATGATCAACTAGGTTTCATCCGAGGGATGCAAGGATGCTACAAATTTGTAAATCAATAAATGTAATACACCACATCAACAAATTGAAAGACTAAAACCATATGATCATATCAATAGATGATGAAAAAGCATTTGAGAAAGTACAACAACCATTTATGATAAAAAACACTTAGCAAAATGGGAATAAGAGGGAGCATACCTCAACATCATAAAGGCCATATATGAGAAACCTGAAGCCAACATCAAACTCAATGGGCAAAAACTAAAAGCTTCCCCCTAAGATCAGGAACAAGACAAGGCTGTCCACCTTCTCTACTTCTGTTCAACATTGTTTTGGAAGTTCTAGCCATAGCTATCAGACAAGAAAAAGGAATCAAAGGTATCCAAATTGGAAAGGAGGAAGTCAAACTGTCATTATTTATAGATGACATGATAGTGTATATACAAAACCCAATATACGCCACCAAAAACTTACTCAACCTAATAAGAAAATTTAGCAGAATAGCTGGATATAAAGTCAATATTCAGAATTCAAAAGCATTTTGTATACCAATAATGAAAAATCAGAGATAAAAGTGAGAAAACAAATCCCATTTACCATAGCAACAAGAAAAATAAAGTACTTAGGAATAAACTTAACCAAGAAGGTAAAAGATCTGTACTCAGAAAACTATACAGCATAGAAGAAAGGAATTAAGGAAGATACAAATTAATAGAAGCATATATCATGTTCACGGATGGGAAGAATTAACATCATTAAAATGTCCATATGACCCAAAGTAATCTATAGGTTCAATACAATCCCTATTAAAATACCAATGTAATGCTTCACATAGAAAAAATACTTCAAAAATTTATATGGAAAAAAAAAAATTTATATGGAGTAAAAAACACCCATGAATAGCCACCGCAATCTTGAGAAAGAAGAACAAGGTAGGAGTAATCACAATACTGGACATTAAACTATACTACAAGGCTACTGTCATCAAAACAGTCTGGTACTGGAATAAGAATAGACATATAGATCAATGGAACAGAATAGAGAGCCCAGAAATAAACCCAGGACCCTATGGTCAACTAATATTTGACAAAGTGGGAAGGAACATAAAATGGAGTAAAAACAGTCTCTTCAACAAGTGGTGTTGGGAGAACTAGACAGCAACGTGCAAAAACATAAAACTAGACCACCAACTTACACCATACACCAGAACAAACTCAAGATGGATAAAGGACTTACACATAAGCAGTGCCACCATAAAGGTCCTGGAGAAAAATATACTTTAGATATCCAATATGTTTATTGATATTTCACCAAGGGCAAAGGAAATAAAAGAACAAATCAAAAAATGGGACTATATCAAACTGAAATGTTTCTGTTCAGCTAAAGAAAACACAAGCAAAATTCAAAGGGAACCAATTGTATGGGGAAACATATTTGCCAACGATACCTCAGACAAGGGGGATACATCTTTATATATCCAAAATATATAAAGAACTAATGCAACTCAACACCAGGGAAAGACAACCCAATTAAAAAATGGGCAAAGGACCTGAACAGACAACTCTTTGAGTAGGACATAAAAAGGGCCCATAGGCATATGAAAGAATGCTCAACATCACTAGCCATCAGGGTTGCAAATTGAAACCTCAATGAGATACCACCTCACACCTGTCAGAATGGCCGTCATCAACAAAAGTGCTGGCTAGGACATGGAGAAAAGGGAACTCTAGTACATTGCTGGTGGGAATGCACAGTGGTGCAGTCACTATGGAAAAAAATATTTATTCTCTTCAAAAAAACTCAGAATAGAACTGCCTTATGACCTAGTGATTCCACTGCTAGGATTATACCCTAAGAATCCTGAAATACCAATTCAGAAGAACCTATGCACCTCTACGTTCTTAGCAGTGTTATTTACAATAACCAAGTGCTGGAAGCAGCCTAAATGCCCATCAGTGGATGGATAAAAAACTTTCGTATGTTTACACAATGGAGTACTATGCAGCAAAGAAAATGAAAAAGCTCCTACCGTTTTCAGTAGTGTGGCTGAATCTGGAGAGTATCATGCTTAGTGAAGTATATCAGGCAGCAAAAGACAAATACCATGTGATCTCAATAAGGCAACTAATAGATGAGCCGTACAAAATCAGAGACATAAGGGAAAAAAAGGAGCAGAATGATGGTGGCTAGCGGGGAAGGGAGAAAGTAGGGTAAGGGTTTAGTGGAGAAGCCAACGTGAAAGACCCATTGACATGGACAATGAGGTGGAGATTGACTGTCGGAGAGGGGAAGGGGAGGGTGGGGCACAGGAGAGCAATGGGAATAAAATGAAACAACTGTATTACAACATTAAAAAAAAAATTTTAATGCTTGTTGGGGCCAGTCATATAGGAATTGACAAATCGTGTTAACTTTAGATTCAGGGGCTTTAACAACTTCTTACAGTGAAGATTGGAAGAAAAAATCCCCTCATTCTTTAGGTAGAGGGAGGGAAAAGTAATTGTTTGAAATATACCACAACAACTTGTTTTTCTTAATAAAACTTGCCTTCAAGAGAAACTGTTTTGAGTTTCATCAGTCTAAAGTAGGTAGGGGAAAGAAAATACCAAATTCCAGCCAGCTCTAGCTTTCCACTGGATAGAAGAGTAATACCCAATCCTCACTAACAAGCAGTCCTGCCCCACCTCATGGGGAGAAAAACTAAGTACTTGTCAAGTTCACAACCCAGAAACACAAGCGAACTAAAAGACTGAGGCTTAATCATATGACTATAGAACACTTCCCCTTCCACACATCCTACCACCAAATTATTAAAACATTTCATATTTCATTGTGTATTACGTCTAGGTAAAAAGTATAAATATAAATACACACACACACACACACACACACATATATATATATATATATATATATATATATATTACTAAAAGGTAAAACAAAGCAAAACAAAAACTCTACAGTGTAAAAGGCTGAGCAAGTATCAGAATCGGACTGAAATATGATAGATGTGTCAGGATAATCAGACTGAGAATTTAAAATAACTATGAGTAATATGCTAGGAACACTAATTTTAAAAATGAGACAACATACAAGAAGAAATGAAAATTCTAACAAAATTTTTAAAAATACTAGAGATCAAAAACGATGTAAATAAAGGGTGTCTAGAATGGGCTAATTATTAGACCAGGCATGGCTGAAGAAATAATCTCTGAGGTTGAACATATCTCAATAGAAACTTCAAAAACTGAAAAGCAAAGAGAAGAAATTAGACAAAAATAAAATGAGACTACAAGTCAAAAAATGATGGGAAAATTACAAAAGTTGTAACTAACATATGAATAATGGGAACACCAGATGGAAAAGATAAAAAGAAACAGAAGAAATATTTGAAGTAATAATGACAGAGACTTTCCCCCAAATTAATTAGAAACAAAATAAAGGAAGTAGAAGGTTTAGCAAACACCAATTAGAATTTAAAAATAAACAAAAAAACCCTGTACCAAGGCACATCATGTTCAAACTACAGAAAATAAAAGTTAGATAGAAGCCAGAGGGAAAATACCTTAACTATAAAGGGGAAAAGATAAGAATTCTATCCAATTTCTCAAAAAACATGAAGAGGTTATAATGAACAATTAAGCGTTGAAAGAAAAACCACGACAAACCTAGAATTTTTTTAACTGTAAAGATAGCCATCAAAAGTGAAGGAAAGGAAGCAAAAAAAAAAAAAAAAAAAAGAAGGGAAATAAAGGTTTCCTCAGATCTACAAAAATTGAGGAAATTTGTTACCAGTAGACTTACCTTGAAAGAAATGTTAATAAAAATTCTTTAAAGAGAAGAAAATGTATTATACAGGTTAGAGACTTGCATGTATATAAAGAAAGGGCATAAAAGAAAAATACAGAAAATGAAAACAATTATTTTTTATTCTTAATTGACCTAACAGTTTGTTAAAAATAACAAAAGCAACAATGCATTCAATTATCTATGTTGTATACATATACATAAGCATGCTTACATATGAGTAAAATAAATGACAATAATGATATAATACAGTAAGCCACAGGAGAAAGAAATTATGAATATTTTGTTACTATTAAGTACACTATATATGAAGCTGTACATTGTAATTTTAAAGTGGACTCAGATTAGTTGTAAATTTATATTGAAAACTCTCGGGTAACCACGAAAATGTAGGGAAAGAGAGAGGAAAGATGGCGACAGAGTAGAGAGCAGTGCTGATGGTGTTCTCGAGTACCAGAGCAGCTAGACGACAAGATAGGGAGCGTGAGACGTCTTCAGGTCCATAAGAACTGGAGCCGTCAGCATCTGGACACAGGGGAGCACAACCCAGAGGCAGCAGAGACCAGCAGGAGAGTAGGTGAGGCAGTTCCTGGCCGACCATCCAGGGAGCCGAGATCGGCTCTGGGCAGTGGCAGCTCTGCCCAGAGGGGCGCGTTTGATTGAGGCCAGCTCCAGGCACCCTGGCGACTAGAAGTCTGAGAAGTGAAGTGCAGACAGCCAGGGCAAACGCAGTAGGGGACGCGGAATTGAACCCCTACAGAGGAGGAATTGTGTGAGAGACTCGCTCAGGCAACAGGGAGAGGAAGCTCCTCACAGGGCTAGAGGCAGAGGAGAAGAGTCCTGGAGGAGAAAAGTCCTGCGTGAAGCCAGAGCGGGGAAGCAGGGAAGCGGGGAAGTGCACCAGCCGGGGCAGCGAGAGGGCTGAAAACGGTGCTGCTGGGCCACCGGGCAAACAGCAACTTGAACCTCCTGCGAAGGGGAAGGCCTAGCCCTGTGCAACCACACAGGCCCCCAGGCACCTCCGAAACTCCAAACAGTGAGCTGGGAACTAGTCGCCAGGAGCAACTGACACACCCACTGCCAGAGACAAAGGCCGCACCACCCACGCCTGGGAGGGGCTCATTACAGAGGCGGCAGAAAGGACTCCTCGGAGACCTGGTTGGCTTGGAGGATTGGCGCTCGCCCCTGGGGTGGGGGTGGGGGGGCAGTGTGGGCGGACCCCGGGCACTGTTGACTGACAGGGGCTGCCTCCTACGGGAGCTGTGGGGGCGGGGCCAGCCGACACAGGAACAAGCGAGATTGCAGGCTGCCCTGCGGGGGTGCTGGGTGCTCATCACCAGCAGGAACCTCCACCAGGAGTAGAAGGGGACACACTGCGGGCTCCAGAATACCAGCAGCCCTAAAACCCAGTTAGGCTGCAGAAGGCCCAGCCTACCTGGGGGCAGACACTCAGAATCAGCCCTGACTGTGACAATCAGAGGCCCTGCCATGCGCCAAGACCAGCTAGACTATAGACTGTAAAATCCTGACCAAGAAAAAGAGGCAGCCTGAGGAAAGGCATTGCTGCTAATCTCAAGCACCTGAGTTACACTGAGAGCAATATGAACTATTAATCCCCAACATATCATTTTCAAAAGTTACTTCTCACATATTCTTAATCCCCACCATACCTCAATCCACCTAAATATCCAAGACCCTCCCCCTACTCTTGAATTAAAGTCTACTCACTCTGTGGCTACAACATATTCCCAGTCCCCAATCTAAGTATTCCTCCCATCACCAGCCACCTAAAACTTTTCTTTATTCTTTTCTTCATTCCTCTTTCTTTTTTTTTTCCATCCCCCCCGCCCCCCCGCGCCCCTTTTCTATTTTCTTCCTGGTAAAGCCCACAGGTTCTGGCTCCACCTGGACCAATCAGAGATCATAAAGGGTGAACAGACACCTAAACCCTTTCTTAATATTCATTTCTCTTTGTCTTGTGACTTTCTCCCCATTTTTTTGTTTTTTTTTCTTTCTTCTTCCTTTTCTCTCTGATAAAGACCACTGGTCCTGGCTCCACCTGGACCAAACAGAGATCATAAAGGATGAACAGACACCTAAACACTTTCTTTATTAATACTGATTTCTCTTTGTCTTGTGACTTTCTCCCTTTTTTTCTTTTTTTTCTTTCTCTGCTAAAGGCCCTCAGGGCCAGGCTCCATCTGGACCAGTCAGGGATTATTAAGGGTGAACAGCCATCTAAACCCTTTCTTCTTATTATTATTGTTTTTATTTTTTTCCTTTTGTGTTTTCTGTTTTTTGTTTCTTCTGCTAAAAGCCCACAGGTCCAGAAAACAACCAGACAGTCAAAATAAAGGGCACACCAAGAACAGCAAGTGGAGAAAATCTGGGACGCAGGCCCTGGCTGGTACCACAGTGGGTAAGGTGACGGCCTACGAACCTAAAGATCGCAGGTTCGATTCCACAGCCAGGGCACATAACCAGGTTGCAAACCAGGTCTCAAGTCAGATCTGTGGCTGGAGGCAGGTAAAAAGCCACCATACACTGATGTATCTCTCCCTCTCTGCCTCTCTCCCTTCCCCTCTGTCTAAAAATAATGAAATAAAATATTTTAAAAAATTAAAAATAAAATAAAATAATTAAAAATTTCGGGAAACAGCAACATTGAACTCCACAAATCTCCTATCACAGAAGGGTGTTCAACTAAGGCAAGGAAGCAAAGCAGGTTAACCCAAGAAAAGAACAAAAATAAATAAATAAATAAAAGCAAGCAAGAACAGACACCCAAAATGGGGAAAAAAAGAATCAGTCCATCACCAAAAGGAAAGGAAGAATCCCCAGAAAGACCACAAAATGAAACAGAGGCACCTGAACTATCAGATAAAGAACTCAAAAGAATGATGATAGAGAAGCTCAGTGAGCTCAGCCACATCCAACAAGACTATAAACAACTCCAGGAGAACTACAAAGAACTCCACGGAAATTACAAAGAACTCCAGGGAAATTACAAGGAACTTACTAAGAACCACAACAGCATGAAAAAGAACATAGAAACTATGAATAAGTGCCAGGAGGAAATGAAGAATACAATTTCTGAATTGAAGAATATAGGGGAAGGAATCAACAGTAGGCTAGAGGAAGCAGAGGACCAGATCAGCGAGTTGGAGGATAATGTAGACAAATACTCAAAGACAGTACAAGAGAATAAAAAACGGCTGAATAAGACTGAAGAGGGGTTAAGAGAGCTGCAGGATAACATGAAACGAAACAACATCCGTATCATAGGGATACCAGAAGGAGAAGAGAAACAAGGAATGGAAAACCTGTTAAAAAAAGTCATGATAGAAAATTTCCCTAACAGGAGGAGTGAAAACATGAATCCAGATCAGGATGCACAGAGGATCCCAATGAGGATCAACCCAAACAGACCAACACCAAGACACATTACTATTAAAATGGCTAATTTCTAAGACAAAGAGAGAGAATCCTAAAAGCATCAAGAGGGAATCGACAAATAACATATAAGGGGGCTCCAATAAGGCTATCAAATGATTATTCAACAGAAACAATTCAAGCCAGAAGGGAATGGCATAAAGTATTTCAAGTTATGGTAAACAAAGTCCTGCAACCAAGAATACTCTACCCAGCAAGGCTCTCATTCAAGATAGAAGGAGAAACAAGGAGCTTCCCAGACAAAAAAGACTAAGAGAATACATCTCTACCAAACCAGCATTGCAAGAAATGTTAAAGGGTCTGTTCTAAAAATAAGTAAACAAGTAAAATGAAGAAACAATGAAAGCCAAGGAGGAATACAGACACAAAGGGAGAAAATGGCAATGAATAAGTTTCAATCACTAATAACCTTAAATGTAAATGGATTAAATGCACCAATCAAAAGACACAGGGTAGCTGAATGGATAAGACAACATGACCCACATATATAATGTCTTAAAGAGACCCACCACAAAACAAAAGATCGACACAGATTGAGAGTGAAGGGATGGAAAACTATACATCAAGCAAATGGACATGAAAAAAAAGGTGAAGTAGCAATACTGATTTCAGACAAAATAGATTTTACAATGAAGGACATAAAAAGGGACAAAGATGGACATTTCATAATACTTGAGGGAACAACCCATCAAGAAGAAATAACTCTGATAAACATATACGCACCCAACATAGGAGCTCCGAAATATAGAAGGAAAATCTTGGAAGACTTTAAGAAAGACATAGACAGCAACACACTAATAGTAGGGGATTTTAGTACCCCACTATCAACAATGGGCAGATCTTCCAAACAAAAAATCCCCAGAGATGTTGTGGCATTGAACAACACTCTAGAGGAAATGGACCTAACTGATATATACAGAGTCTTTTACCCCAAAGAAGCAAAATACACATTCTTTTCAAATGCACATGATTCTCTCTCCAACATAGACCACATGGTATGTCACAAGACAAACCTCCACCAATACAGGAAAATTGAAATCATACAAAGTATCTTTTCAGATCACAATGGCTTGAAACTAGAAACCAATCTCAAGGGAAAAACACAAAAATTCTCTAACTCATGAGGAACAATGAGATCAAAGATGAAATCAAAAAGTTCCTGGAAACAAATGACAATGAACACACAACAGCCAAAGCCTATGGGATACAGCAAAGGCAGTTCTCAGGCGGAAATTTATAGCAATACAGACCTTCCAAAAAAGGATACAAGAAGTTTATAAAAATGACCTAACCACAAAGCTGCAAGAACGAGAGGAGGAACAACAAACAAAGCCCAGAGCAAGTAGAAGGAAGGAAATCATCAAGGTCAGAGCAGTACTAAATAACTCAGAGATTCAAACTACAATTCAAAGAATCAACAGGTCCAGGAGCTGGTTCTTTAAAAAAATAAACAAAATTGACAAGCCCTTATCCAGACTCATCAAGAAAAACAGAGAAAGGACACAAATAAACAGGATCAGACTGAAAGAGGGGAAATCAAAACTGATACCTCAGAAATACAAAAGATTGCAAGAAATTACTACAAACAATTCTATGACAAAAAATATGACAACCTGGGTGAAATGGACACATTTCTGGAAATGTATAATCTACCAAAACTGAACCCAGAAGAAGCAGAAAGCCTGAAGGGGCCAATAAAAACTAGTGAAATTAAAGAAGTAATCCAAAATCTCCCAAAGCACAAAAAGCCCTGGACCAGATGGCTACACAGGTGAATTTTACCAAACACTTAAAGAAGAACTAACTCCTATCCTCCTCACACTATACCAAAAAATTCAGGAAGAGGGAAGACTCCCAAACTCTTTCTATGAGGCCAATATTATTCTAATCCCAAATCCAGGGCAAGATCCAACTAAGAAACAAAGTTACAGGCCAATATCTCTGATGAACATAGATGCTAAAATTCTCAACAAAATATTGGACAATCAGATTCAGCAGTATATTACAAAGATCATACACCATGATCAATTGGGCTTCATCCCAGGGATGCAAGGATGGTACAACATTCGTAAATCAATAAATGGAATACACCACATCAACAAATTGAAAGATAAAAACCATATGATCGTATCAATAGATGCTGAAAAAGCATTTGATAAAGTGCAGCAGTCATTTATGACAAAAACCCTCAGCAAAATGGGAATAGAGGGAGCATACCTCAACATCATAAAGGCCATCTATGAGAAACCTGAAGCCGACATCATACTTAATGGACAAAATCTGAAAGCTTTCCCCCTTAGATCAGGAATGAGACAAGGCTGTCCACTTTCTCCACTTCTATTCAACATTGTCTTGGAAGTTCTAGCTATAGCCATCAGAGAAGAAAAAGGAATCAAAGGTATCCAAATTGGAAAGGAGGAAGTCAAACTGTCATTATTTGCACATGATATGATAGTATACATACAAAACCCAATGGGCCCCACCAAAAACTTACTCAACGTAATAAGCAAATTTAGCAACATAGCTGGGTATAAGGAAATCAAAAGCATTTTTGTATACCAATAATGAAACAACAGAAATAGAAGCGAAAAAACAAATCCCATTTACCATACCAACAAGAAAAATAAAGTACCTAGGAATCAACTAAGGAGGTAAAAGACCTGTACTCAGAAAACTACAGAACAATGAAGAAAGAAATCAAGGAAGACACAAATAAATGGAAGTATATACCATGTTCATGGATGGAAAGAATTCACATCATTAAAATGTCCATACTACCCAAAGCAATCTACATATTCAATGCAATCCCAATTAAAATACCACAGAAATAGAAACAATACTTCAAAACTTTTTATGGAGCCAAAAACGCCCACAAATAGCCACTGCAACCTTGAGGAAGAAGAACAAGGTAGGAGGAATCACAATACCGGACTTCCAACAATACTCCAAGGCTACTGTCATCAAAACAGCATTGTACTGGCATAAAATAGATATATAGAACAATGGAACAGAATAGAGAGCCCAGAAATTAACCCAGGACTCTATGGTCAACTAATATTTGACAAAAGGGGAAGGAACATCCAATGGAGTAAAAACAGTCTCTTCAACAAATGGTGTTGGGAGAACTGGACAGCAACATGCAAAAAGATAAAACTAGACCATCAACTTACACCATACACCAAAATAAACTCAAGATGAGTAAAGGATTTAAACATAAGTAGTGCCACCATAAAGGTCCTGGAGAAAAATATAGGCAGTAAACTTTTGGATATGCTGCACAGAAATATGTTTACTGATACTTCGCCAAGGGCAAAGGAAATCAAAGAACGAATCAACAAATGGGACTATATCAAATTGAAAAGGTTCTGTTCAGCTAAAGAAAATATCAGCAAAATTCAAAGGGAACCAACTGTATGGGAAAACATAATTGCCAATGATACCTCAGACAAGGGTCTGATCTCCAAAGTATATAAAGAACTAATGCAACTCAACACCAGGGAGACAGACAGCCCAATTAAAAAATAGGCCAAGGACCTGAACAGACAACTCACTGAGGAAGATATACAAAGGACCCAGAGGCATATGAAAGAATGCTCAACATCACTAGTCATCAGAGAGATGCAAATTAAC
>PVIW01009283.1:32566-53274 GCA_004026585.1 Noctilio leporinus
GCAATCATCAGCAAATCAACAAACAACAAGTGTTGGCGAGGATGCAGGGCAAAGGGAACCCTCATACACTGTTGGTGGGAATGTAGGCTGGTGCAGCCACTGTGGAAAACAGTATGGGGTTTCCTTAAAAAACTAAAAATGGAACTGCCTTTTGATCCAGCAATTCCACTACTTGGACTATACCCAAAGAATCCTGAAATACCAATTCATAAGAACCTATGTACACCTATGTTCACAGCAGCACTATTTACAATAGCCAAGTGCTGGAAACAGCCTAAATGCCCTTCAGTGGATGATTGGATCAAAAACTTTGGTACATTTACACAATGGAATTCTATATAGCAGAAAGTAAGAAGGAACTTGTACCCTTTGCAACAACATGGATGGAACTGGAGAGTATTATGCTTAGTGAAATAAGCCAGTCAGTGAAGGACATATATCATATGATCTCACCCATTACGGGACCATAATGAGCAAAACTAACAAAAAGCAAAACAGTACCAAATATATGAATACAATGAATAGGCCTTCAGTGGTCAGGGAGAAAGGGGTTGTGGGGGAGGGGGGAGGCAGAGGCAAGAAAGGGAAGCATTGTAGACAAGAACCTAGTATAAGGGAACCATGGACATGGATACAGGTGGGATTGTCTTTGGGGGGAATTGGTGGGTGAGGAGGGGGACAGAGGGGAGCAAAAAGGGGATGGAAGTAATACGACAACAATAAATTTTAAAATAAATTAATTAATTAAAAAAAAAAAACAAGACAATGATGTCATTTTCACCACTCTTTTTTTTAATATATTTATTTTGCTATTACAGTTGTCCCAATTTTCTCCTCTTTGCCCCCTCTCCACCCAGTACCCCATTCCCTTCAAGCAATGCCCCTCTTAGTTCAGGTCCATGAGTCATGCATGTAAGTTCTTTGGCTTCTCCATTTCCTTTGTTCTTAACATTTCCCTGTCTATTCTGTAACCACCAATGTGTACTTTTTTTTCCTTTCTCATCCAGACAATTCACCACTTAATTACTGCCTTCTATCAGCTTCTCAAATCACATTAATACAAAGTTTTCATTATTGCAAAATGCCTATGTTAATTCATTTGTTTAAAGAATTACTCTTTTAAGTAATATGAATTGCAATATTACCAAACACATGCAAAAATACATTTACATCCATACAAAGTTTTACACATATTTAAAGTATGTACTGGATTTTGAACAGTTAATACAAAAAATTTAAAACATGCCAATAGCTTATATAATTATAAGATGTTAAATGATAGTATTTTAGATATATTGTAGCAAGATTAAGTAGTTTTTTCTTCTTTAATACTTATTTTACTCTGGAATGCTATTTTGGTGAAATATATCACAGAAATGGTGTATTGCAGAACTCACTTTTATGAAAGCTGTCCTAGAGACAATACCAAACCCAAAGTAAAAAATGAATTTGAAGCCCTGGCTGGTGGCACAGTGGATAAGGTGCCAGCCTGTGAACCCAAAACTTAATGGTTTGATTCCCAGCCAGGGCACAACCAGGTTGCAAGCCAGGTCTCTAGCCAAGTCTGTAGCTGGAGGAAGGTAAAAGGCAACCATACACTGATGACTCTCTCCCTCTCTGCCTTTCTTCCTTCCCCTCTCTTTAAAAATAATAAATAATATATTTTTTAAAAAAATAAATGAATAAAATGAATTTGGTTTTTGAGTCAGATCCTTTCCCCTCCAGTAATACAACTCAACTTTATTTTAAGCTACTCGAATTACAACTTACTCTTTTGGGAGTTTTCCATCTTAAATACTAGATTTATTTATTTATTTATTTAGGCTGTACACAGATCTTACTTCTTTCAATACCCTCTGTTTTTCCTCTATATGTGTTTTACAAGTTGAAGCATTCAGAAATAATGGCACTTGCAGTGCTCAGCTGGTCCCCAAAGTAGAAATTATTATGTCTACTATGAGGTAAAAAATAAAAATTCCTAGGATTTAAATAATTTTGTACAATAGTATTCTAGCTATTTTTTGAACTTGTGGTTGACTTCCTATGTGGTCCTAAAGTAACCCGTGAACTATCTAAGAGTCTGTTGAGGTGGGGATTAGATATGCTCAAATTTCAATAATAAAGTTTACTATAGCATTAATTCCTTTTCCCAAGCATCCTCAGTTTGGTAGCCTTCATAACTGGAAAAGTATATTTCCATAATCTATTTGAAAGGAATCTCATCTAATTTACATGCTAGTATGAGAATATATAGTATCTATGTACAAGAATCATATAGTTTAGTAGTTTGCAACTTCCATCCAAGTTGGTCTTCATTCTCAGCATCTTTTCTAACTTAAAAATTGCCTGATTTCATAACGCACCCATGTCCAGTTGGTTGCTATATAAAACATAAATTGCTAACAAAATCTATATATTATACACCCACAAATAAGCACATATTTTGTAACAGTGAATAAGAAAGCATGTTGACTATGTAATATACATCTACATTTTGCTTTTCCTTCTTCCTTAACCGCATTTGATTTTTCTGAATAATTGCAAGTAACCTGATTTTCCCATATTGTGAAATAATTCCAACCTAAGAAAACTTAACCTGCAGTAATGTAGATACAAGTAATATACAAAATTGTACCTTATTTAGTAAAATCTGTAAGAAGATCACTTTAAAGCATTCATAAGTTGAAGTTGGTTCTTATCCATTCAGCTGCCCTATGTCTTCTGATTGGTGCTTTTAATACATTTACCTTTGTATCTGTGTTCCTGTCTGTCTCTCCGTTTCTTCATCTTCTTAAAGGAGACCCTTTAGCATCTCTTGCAATGCTGCTTTGCTGGAGATGTATTCTTTTAGACTTCTTTTGTCTGGGAAGCTTATTTCACCTTCTATTTTGAATGATAGCCTTGCTAAGTAGAGTATTCTTGGTTGCAGGCCTTTGTTTTTCATTGCTTGAAATATTTCTTGCTATTCCCTTCTGGCTTGTTGTGTTTTGTTGAGAAATCAGCTGATAACCTTATGGGAGCCCCCTGGTATGTTATTAGCTCTTTCTCTCTTGCTGCTTTTAGGATTTTCTCCTTGTCTTTGAAATTTGGCATTTTCATGATGATGTGTCTTGGAGTAGGCCTGTTTGTGTTCATCTTCCTTGGGACACTCTGTGCTTCCTGAGTTTGCATGACATTTTCCCTCCTCACGTTAGGGAAGTTTTCTGTCAGTACTTTTTCAAAGAGGTTTTCTATCCCTTGCTCCTTCTATTCTCCTTCTGGTATCCCTATGATATAGATGTTATTACATTTCATGTTGTCCTGCAGCTCTTAAAACCTCTTCATTCTTTTTTCAGGTTTTTTTTTCATTTTGTTGCACTGTCTGGGAACTTTTTTCTACATTGACCTCCAGCTCACTGATCTGATCCTCTGCTTTCTCTAGCCTGCTTTTGATTCCTTCTACTGTATTCTTCAATTCAGAAATAGTATTCTTCATTTCTTTCTGGTTCTTATTGATGGTGTCTATGTCCATTTTAATGCTGGTGTAGTTCTCAGTAAGTTCCTTGTAGTTCCCCTGGAGTTGTTTGTAGTTTTCTTTGAGCTGGCTGAGCTCATTGAGCTTCTCTATCATTATTTTGAATTCCATGTCTGATAAGGTGCTTGCCTCTATTTCATTTTGCACTCTTCCTGGGGATTCTCTCTTTCCATTTGCTGAGGGTTTATTTCTTTTTCTCCCCATTTATTTGTTCCTGCTTCTTAGATTGGTCTGCTTTGACTTACTGTCTTCCATTTTCATCACTCTTACTCCATATGGTACTTTAAAGGCTGTAGCCACAGCAATCAGACAAGAGGAAATAAAAGGTATTCAAACCAGAAAACAACAAGTAAAACTGCCCAAAATACTATATATAACCAAAAGATTCTATAAAAAACTACTGGAGTTCCCAGGTGCTGATAGGCAGTGTGCTCAGAGCGGGGTTGAAACCACCAGTTTCTGCTAGAGGAGCTTGTTGGGCCATAGTAAGCATTTATGTCTTTCATCTTTAAGTGGATCTACAATGGCTTCAGCAATGTGATCCAGTTCCTAGGACTCTACAAGAAATCTGGAAAACTTATATTCTTGGGTTTGGACAATGCAGGCAAAACCACTCTTCTACACATGCTCAAATATGACAGATTGGGCCAACATGTTCCAACATTACATCCAACATCAGAAGGGCTGATGATTGCTGGAGTGACTTTTACAACTTTCGATATTGGTGGGCATGAGCAAGCATGTTGGGTATGGATAAATTACCTCCCGGCAATTAATGGGATTAACTTTCTAGTGGATTGTGCTGATCATCCTCACCTCATGAAATCCAAAGATGAACTTAATGCTTTAGTAACAGATGAAACAATATCCCATGTGCCAATCCTTACCTTCGGTAACAAAGTTGACAAATCAGATGCAATCAGTGAAGAAAAGCTCTGTGAGATATTTGGGCTTTATGAACAGACCATAGGAAAGGGGAACGTGACTCTGCAAGTGCTGAACATGTGCCCCATGGAGTTGTTCATGTGCAGAGTGCTCAAGAGGCAAGGCTATGGTGAGGGCTTCTGCTGGCCCTCCCAGTACATTGACTGATGTTTGGACAGTGAAAATAAAAAGAGTTGTACTTCTCTGGACTGATTCGATTCACAGCTCCCTCGTGAACTTTTCTAATAGAACGAGGAAAGCTCTTCACAACCATGCCTGGCATTAAGAAGCCAAAAGTCTCTGTCAGCTCTCTCATTGCCCAGTGGTGACATGTGCTCTTCTCCACACTGTCAGGAGGTAACACTGCCCCATGCACTGGTGCAGGTCAGCATCCCGGGACTCGGAGGCTGGCAAAGTTTGCCAGGTTAAGCTGTGTGCCATCATGGGACACCCAAATAGAAAAACACGTCTCACCACCATGGTTGATTTCAAAAGAAAGTGATTATTTTTTAAAGAGTCATTCATGTAATTAATTGGTTTCCCTTCTAATTGTTTATGATGTACTTGATCCAGAGTTTTCTAGTCCTTTTCTTTTTAACCTAGTGAATGATACTTAGATCTTTCATAAAACTATGCACATACACATGTCGGAGGCCAGCACTGAGTTGAGGGAAACTTCTCCTGTTGGAGTTAGCAGAACGAGGGAAGGGCAGAACTCTGGCCTTACAGTTGCTGCAGGTTTCTGCTGGGGCAAGCTGGGGCTATTCCTCATCATGGTGTGTATAGCAGATTGTTCACCATGGAAGAGCTAATTACAGAGTGGATTGTTATTATTATTATTATTGTAAAGTTATAAATTTCAGCCAGTCTTTGCTTTTCATTAACTGTTGTGAAGTTTTACTTCCCTTTGTAGCATCTTTTTCATTTTCAGTTATGAAAAGTGACTTCCACCTCATGAAAGAGGACATCTCCTATGTTGTCATATACTGCAGGTGTGTTAGTTACTTTTGCACAGATTTGATGGGGGATTCTTCTGAATAGAAGAATCATACAGGACAAAGTTAGTAGCTTAAGGGCTGTTAATTCTGTGATTTGAGAACTCAGAGATCTGGTATTGTAGCATTTGTTTGAATCTGGGAAACATTTACTCAGTGGATTTTTCCACTTGCAGAATTTGGTCTCTCTATTGGACTGTTCATGAGCTGTTTTTTTTTTTTTTTTTTTTTTTTGATGTTTAAAGGCTAACATCTATAGCTTTTTTTTTTTGGTATGAAAGTGCCTTTTTCCATTCCAAAATTAAACTGGGTAAACCCTAATCCAAGAACTTTGTGTAGAGCTATTGCACTTGAGACAGCATCACTTACTGTCAGTAAACAGTACAATGAGGATTATTTTTATAGCTTTCCATTTTCTTAATGCCATGTATGAGATTGGATTTTCATGATCTTAACCAATTTTCTACCCTTGTAGTAAAAAACAGGATGGGAGGTGATCATAAGATGGGAGAATATCTTCATTCATCTTCCATTAATGAAAAATCAGAGGTAGTTTTCTCAAAATTGAAAATTGTGATGTGGTACTTATTTGCAGAGGATTGAATTCAGTGGATTCTTGCTTATAATGTGAAGGAAGAGAAAGTGTGCACAACATTTTTGGAGTGAGTATTCTTTAGTTAGATTTCACATTATTTTCAATGTCTTCAGTACTATTAGGAAAGCATATTTTTTCACTGTCAGGTACCAAATGCAGAGGCTCAGTGGAGTATACGTGTGATGAGCATGCCTTTCACTTATGAGCACGCGTAACTGGATTAAGATAGTCGTCGGTTTGGAAAGGGGTTAAGCCTTAAGTGAACAAGTCTAACTAAGAGTGAATTAGTTAACTTGCATACTTTTAATTTACTTTGGCTAAAGGTAACCCATACTACTCTATCCAAAGACATGAGAAGTATGATTGCTTCAGTGTTAGTTTTCTTGTTTTTCTTCTTTTCCGTTTTCCTCTAATCACTTCATAGCAAGCTAGAAGACTAGATTCTACTAGATTCTACAGAGCAGCTCTTTGTGAAAGTGGTTTATTTTGGCCACTGGAAAAAAAGAGGACTGAAAAGTCAAGTAGCACAAGTCTGTTTCTTGCCCCACAGAAAACACTTCCTA
This sequence comes from Noctilio leporinus, assembly GCA_004026585.1. Lineage (NCBI taxonomy): Eukaryota > Metazoa > Chordata > Mammalia > Chiroptera > Noctilionidae > Noctilio > Noctilio leporinus. Next base: position 39,158 of record PVIW01009283.1, read on the forward strand.
TGTCACAGATCAGAAAGAAGCTGCTTTGAGGAGCTTGGCTCCTAACAGTGAGGATCAGAGCTTTGTAGAGGAACTCCCATGAACTGACCCTTTTCATTCCACTTTATCAGAGTGTGTATATGTCCTAATTCCGGAAGAATAAACAGTCCTTTACAAAAGAAAGTCAATCTGTAGCCTAAGCATTTTAATAAAAAGTTAAAACAAAACAAAACAAAAATACTACCAGAAATGATAAAAGAATTCAGTAAAGAGGATGAAAAATAAATTCAGAAATCAGTTGTATTTTTGTACACCAATAATAAGCTATCAGAAGAGAAATTAAGAACAACCCTATTTATAGTTACACCAAAAACACACTTAGAAATGAATTTTAACACAGAGGTAAAAGACCTATACTCAAAATTATAAGATACTGAAGAAAGAATATGAAGAAGTTACTAATAAATGGAAGCATATATCATGCTCATGGGCAGGAAGAATTAACATTAAAATGTCCATATTACCTAAAGGAATTTAAAAATTCATTGCAATTCCTATTAAAAAACTGGTATTTTTCACAGAACTAGAATAATCCAAATATTTGTATAGAAACATAAAAGACCTGAAATAGTGACAACAATCTTAAAAAAAAAAAAAAAGAACAAGTGGGAGATACCACACTACTTGATTTCAAATAGTAAAAGGCTACAGTAATCAAAAAAGCATGGAACTAGCATACAAACACACACATGTCAACGGAACTGAACAGAGAGCCAAGAAATGAATCCATGCCTATGTGGTCAATTAATTTATGACAAAGAAAGCAAGTACGATGAGGTAAAAGCAGTCTACATATTTAATAAATAGAGATGGGTAAATTAGACACATACATGAAAAAAAATGAAACTAGACCACCTTCATACACCATATACAGGAATAAACTCAAAATAAATTAAAGATCATAAAACTCGTAGAACAAAACTTAGGTAGTAAAATCTCATAATTTTTTCTGACAATATCTCTGAGGGCAGAGGACACAAAAGACAATATAAACAAGTGGGAGTAAAACTAAAAAGCTTTTGCACAGCAAGAGAAACTATCAACACAACAAAAAGACAATCTACTTATTGGCAAACAAATACCATATAATTTCATTTATATATAATATCTAAAGAGCCAAATAAAGGAGCAAAATAGAAACAGAGAACAGATTGATGAATGCAGGAGGGGAGGACTGTTATGGATAGGGAAGAAAAGTTGATGGGATTAAGAAATAATAATTGGTAGTTGCAAACTAGGCACCAGAAGGTAAGGTACCTATTGACTATAGGGACTGTGGTCAGGAATATTATAATAACTATGTATAATGGCAAGAGAGCACTTTAATTTTCAGAGGAAACATTTAACATATATCAATAGTTATCTGCTGGGATATATACCTGAATGAAAGTGTTGAGTGTAAGCTATAATTTTTTAAAAAGATAACACAGAAGAAAATATATAAAAATAATTCTAAAAACTCAACAATAAGACAAACAACCCAATTAAAAAATGGTGACAGGAATTGGACATGTTGCCAAAGTAAATATAGGTATATTTACATAGTCGATAGGGTCCTAAAAAATGGCATGTTATAGGAAACAAAGAACTAATACGAAAAAGGGGGTTAGGTTCCCAAAAATTTAAAAACATATAATTATATTTTTATAATGATATTAAACCAATTTTCACCAGAAGTATAACATTAATATGTATTAAATAAGGTTTTCTTCATCATCACTACTAAGCACCATTAACCAAGTGCATTTTCTTTTTGACAAGTTTTCTTCATCCTCTGAACTTTCTTCAACATTATTTGGAGTTCTATCCTGTACTTTTTGCAAAAACTCCGTTATTTTAGATTGCTTGCTTTTAGCTGTGAGATCTTTATAAATTTCATTAATTTTGAATGAGATATCTTTCATTCTTAAAAGCTCTTATAATGCTCCGTATTGTTCTGGGACTTCCCTAATTTTGTAAAAGCTCTTACTATGCGCCATGTTGTTCGGGATTTTTCTAATTCTCAAACCATGTTAGAGTGAAACTATTCGAGGATGCTGTGTTGCATAAGAGTTTTCCCCAATTCTCGAATCATTTTAGAGGGTTCAGGGTACAGGTACGGGGGTTACCTATATATAGATAGCAAATAAGTACATGAACAGAAGCACAACAATATTTCATTAGAATACAGGTAACCCCCATATAACACAGCACTCTATGTAACAGTTTCACTCTAACACAATTGGAGAACTGGGGAAAACTGTTGTGTAACATGGCATCCTGGAACACAGTTTCATTCTAACACAGGTTGAGAATTATTTAATACACATTAATATGTTATACTTTCTTTAAAAAAACTAAAAATATTCTTATCATACTATTGAACAATTTCACTCCTTGGTATTTACCCACAGTAGTTGAAAATACACCCACACTAAAACAAACCTGCACATGGATGTTTATAGCACTTAATTTATACTTGCCAAAACTTGGAAGTAGTCAAGATGGCTTTCAGTGAATTGATAAACTGTGGTACATAGAGAAATGAAATGTTATTCAGATATAAAAAGAAATGAGCTATCAACCATGAAAAGACACGAAGGATACCTAAATGCATATTGTTAAGTAAAAGAAGCCAATTTGAATATGATTCCAACTATATGACATTTTGTAAAAGGAAAAGCTATGAAGACAGTCAAAAAATTAGTGATGAGGGAGACACAAATAAGCAGAGCCCGGAGGTTTGCTTTTTTTTCTTTTTTTATATAATGGTTGCTGTATTACATTTTTCCCCCACTGCTCTCCCCTGTCCAATCCTCCCCTCCCCCTTCCCACAGTCAATCCCACATGTTGTCCACATCCACAGGTCATCTAGGCTAGTCCCTTGACTAAATTGGTCCCCTTCTTTGCCTCTTTCTTCCCCTCCCCCAATTCCCTCTGCACATTGAATGTCTGTTCCTTGTTTCCAAGACTCTGGTTCTACTTTGCTTTTATACCTGTTTTGTTCATTAGTTTTCTGTATTGGGTGAGATCATATGGTATGTCTTTCACTGACTGGTTTATTTCACTAAGCATAATTAAAGCAAATTATTTTTAGTATCAAATCATTCTGTATAATACAAAAGTGGTTGTTACATGCCATTATATGTTTCTCAAATCCATAGAGTATAAAACAGCAAGTGAACCTTTATGTAAACTATGGATTTGGGGCAAAAATAATGCATCAGTGTAGATTCACTGATTGTAATTAAGTCCCACTTTGGTACAGGATGTTTTCATCCAGTGGTCAAGGCTATGCACGTACAGGGGCAGGGCGCATATGGGAAACCTCTGAGCTCGTATCTGCTGTGATCCTAGGCCTGATCTAACAAATGAAATGTGTGTGTGTGTGTGTGTGTATATACATATATATATATACATATATATATATATATATATATATATATATATATACTTTTTTTAATGAGAAATCTTTAACTTGACCATATCAATGTCAGTACCATGGTTGTGATATTGTACTAGTTCTACCATTGGGAGAAATGGCAGAACTTAGGAAAGGATACAAGTGATCTATCATTTCTTATAACTACAAGTGAATCTACAATTATCTCAAATAAAAAGCTAAATTTTTTAAAAAGCACATGCAATTGAACAATGTTAAAATTAAATCATTAGAAACTCATCCATAAATGTTGAATAAATGAATGTTAAGGGTGGCAAGACCCTACTTTCTATTGAAAAGTAGATGTACAGTTTCACAGTACTCACTATAATAGTGAAGAATGAGATGCCAAATATATATGTGAAGACGACAAAAATAAATTAAAAATTATCTGAAGAAAAATGATAAAAACATTGTAAGGAAGATAAAAGTTCTATTCAACTTTGTAAGTCTAAATTTTTTGTTGCTGAAAGCAATCATTCAGCTACCCATTTTCATAAACAGTTGTTCAAATAGCAATCAAAAACACTGAAGAAAGAAGACAGCAGCATTAACAAATCTGATAATTCATATACCTTTGGTGAGACACATAGTTAAGATCAATAAATTAAAGATGATATTCTATGTGTGGGTGGGTGTGTGTACACACTGGCATAAATGTGTACTTACGTGCAGCATGGAAGAAAAATATTTAGCATATCACCTCAGAAAAGATATTTTTCCCTAACTTTAATGATCACATTACTCAATACTGATGGTTAACACTACTTAATCATTAGTATTGCACTGAGTGGATTAGCTATGTGCTTCTTAAATTTCAGATGACCAAGATTAAATTACCTGAGCACAAATTTGATCTTCTTCTTTAACCAAATAAAAGCTATGACAGTATTTAACAACAGAAAATAGGAGAAAAGTTTAACAACTTACACAAGTGATTATCTATGCATGTCATAATTTGAACTAAATGATCCTTAAACAAGTAAGTAACATACCATTCATTTTATCAGATGCAGGAATAATTTTTTCTTTGATTAGGTTATCCAAATATTCATCATCCCATTTAGCTAGTGTGTATTTACTGGTATAAGCTCAGAAATCATTAACTTGCATTACCTTCAGTAAAATATAAAAAATTATGAAATAATGGGGGGATGACAGCTGGTTTTAGCAATTCCTTATGCATACAATTCTGAAAGTCAAAACACAACATTATATACTGAATCACATCTATGGCAATGAGAAACAAGATATGTGAAAGGAGAAAGAAGAAAAAATTGTAAATGAAGCAAAAGAAGCAAGAAGTCCTGAAATATAAACATAACACCAGCAAAAAAAGTAAAAAAGGCAAATCCAAGATGGAGGCATAAATAGACATGTTTGTCCTTCTCCACAACCAAAAATGAATACATCTACCTCAAAACTAAAGACAACCAAAAAGTTCAGAATATCAAGCTGCACAAAAGTCCAACAAATGAAAAATATAAAGAAGACATATTCATCAAGACAGGGGTGGAGCAAGAAGAGAGGACATGGTTTGGCAGAACAATTTGGCAGCACAGTTTGGCAGCCTGTGATTTGGTGGTATGGCAGCTGCAGTGGGATGGCAACTGTGACCAACAAGCAGAAAGTGCAGTCACACAGCGGCTCATGTTTCCAGCACCAGGGGAAAATTATGCCACATTGCTTCTGACTATGAAAACCAGGGGGGGCTGCGGGGGAAAAAGAAACTGCCAATCTCTCAGCAGAATCTATTTAGAGGGCCCACAGTCCTGGAATGTTCACAGACCCACCCACTCTGGGTAACACAACCAGGTCAACAGTTAGAGGTGTGCTAGTCCCATCTGGCAAACAGGAGAAGTACCTGGAAAAGGGGCAAATGCTGAGCAAGCAGCATTGTTTCCCCCCAGAACCCTCCCTCACATACAGAGCTACAACATGGTGAAACAGGTTGCTGCCACACTGATGAATACTTAAGGCTCCAGCCCTTACAACATAACAGATTCAATAGCTCTACCTAAGACACAGAGGCAAACACAGGAGCCTGTCAAGTTGGGGAGACAGAGAACTATGGCTCAAGAGAGGGAACAGATCAAGGTCCCAGTGGGCAAACTAAGCAATGAAGAAACAGCCAGACTAACACATGCATAGTTTAAAATACTGGTGATAAAAATGCTCACAGACTTGAGAGATATGCTTAAGCGCAGCAAATGTGGAAGGGAAAAAGTCAAAACTATGCTAAGTGAAACGAAGGAAAATACATATGAAATCAATGGTGAAGGGAAGAAAAACGGTTCAAGTAAACAATTTGGAACATAAGGAAGAAATAGTCAACCAGTACAGAAAGCGAAAACAAGAACTGAAAAAAATGAGGAGAGACTTATGAACCTCTGGGACAACTTTAAACATGCCAACATCCGAACCACAGGGGTGCCAGAAGGGGAAGAGGCAGAGCAAGACATTTAAAACTTGTGTAAAAAAATAATGAAGGAAAACTTCCCAAATTTGGGAAAGGAAATAGGCATGCAAGTCCGGGAGGCACAGAGTCTCAAACAGCTAGATCCAAATTGGACCCCACCGAGACACATCACAATTAAAATGCCAAAGATTAAAGACAGAGAATCTTAAAAGCAATAAGAGAAAATATTAGTTACCACAAAGGAGTTCCAATAAGATAATCAGCTAACTTCTCAAAAAAAACTTTACAGGCAAGAAAGGACTGGCAAGAAGTATTCAAAGTGATGAAAAGCAAAGACCTACAACCAAGATTACTCTATCCAGCAAAGCTATCATTTAGGATACAAGGGCAGATAACGTACTTCCCAGACAAAGTGAAGCTAACAAGAGTTCATCATCACCTAGCCATTTTTAATAAAATTATAAAGGGATTTATTTAAGAAAAGGAGGATCAAAATTATGAACATTAAAAAGACAGCAAACAACTATCAACAACAGAACCTAAAAAAATAAAAATGAAAACAAAACAAACTAAGCAAACAACCAGAATAGAACCAGAATCACAAGTATGGGGACCTTTGGGAGGATTATCAGCTGGGTGGAGAAAGGGTGTCAAATGGGGAAATGGTCAGAGATTAGAAACATAACTGGTGAGTACAGATACACGCGGAGAAGAATAACAGAAGAAAAGGTGAAATCAGAGAAGACATATGTACAACCCATGGACATGAACTAAAGAGGGGGTGGGACTGTGGGAAGGAATGGGGGTCTTAGGTGAGGGGAGTAAAGGGAAAAGAATTTAGGATACCTGTAACAGCATAATCAATACAATGTACTTTAAAAAAAACTGAAAGAACAAGATCAAAAGAAATAATACCAGAGTTGAAGATAAGACTCAGATATTCATAAATTACCAGTGTTCCAGCTTCCAGTTGCCGTAGAGACCAATATATAAATTTTAAAAAAGGCTCATGAAGTTTGGAATTCACAAATGGCATCCATTGTAGCTGCTCTGTCATCACAGGCAAAAGCTGAAATGATCAAAAAATATAAACATATAGTATTTTTTTTTTTTTTAGAAAAGTACATATTTATTTATTTATTTTCTAAATATTTTATTATTTTTAGAGAAGGGGGAAGAGAGAGAGGCAGAGAGGGAGAGAGACATGAATGTATGGTTGCCTTTCACCTGCCTCCAGCTATGGACCTGGCTGGAGACCTGGCTTGCAACCTGATTATGTGCCCTGGCTGGAGTATTTTTAAATATCTGAAAAATTTTCCAAAATTTACTTGTCCAAAAGAAAAAAAATTTCTCTGACAAAAGAAATCATCCCTTTAAAACTATATGCAATATAATATATAAATATGTATAAAATTTTAAATATAGTCATGTACCACATAAAAATGTTTCAATCAACAACTAACCTCATATACAATCATGGTCCCATAAGATTACTGACAGAGCTGAAAAATCCTTATCACCTAGTGATGGCATAGCCATTCTAAGGTTGTAGCACAAAGATTGCAAAAACCAACAAGGTGGCTGTTAATATGGCAAACAATTTTAAGCTGGATGTAGAAGAGGATGACATTGAGGAGTGGTTCATAAGGAACTGACCAATGAGGAGTTATATAAACTAGAACAGGGCACACAGCTGAAGAGGCAAAAGGAAAGGAAATTGCAAAAGAAGAAAAGAGAAGAATGCCCAAGAAAATTCAGGGAAGGGTTTAGCAGAAGACCTCAACAAACTCCTTAGAAAGTATAAAAATATGGACCCTCCACACCAACAGGTTTTCATGTATAGAGAAGCATGTTTATGGTGTATTATCTACTTACAAGCAAATCAATGCTGAAAAAAAGAAAACTAAGCAAACAGCCAAGAACATATTTCTGAACAGAGTGACATCTCCTTAAGAAATGCCTCAGGCAGGCCTTTAGGAGGTATTCCAGATGAATTGTTATTATAGGAGATGACAGATTTATGCATGCTATTACCCTTGAAGACCTAGTGAGACATGTGGAAGTAGAAGAAGACAGTGATATTGATAACCTGAGCATTTGTAGGCCCAGGCTATGGTATTTTTCTTAGTTTTAAACAAACTAGTTTAAAAAGTAAAAACTAACCATACATTGATGTCTCTCTCCCTCTCTGCCTCTCTCCCTTCCCCTCTTTCTAAAAATAATGAAATAAAATCTTTTTAAAAATAAATAAATAAAGTAAAAACCAATAATAATCAAAAAATCAATTTTAAAAATAGAAAAAAGTTTGTAGATTAAGGATATAAGTAGCCCTGGCTGGTAGCACAGTGGGTAAGGGGCCGGCCTACGAACCCAAAGGTCGCTGGTTCGATTCCCAGCCAGGGCAACATAACCAGGTTGCAAGCCAGGTCTCCAGCCAGACCCATAGCTGGAGGCAGGTGAAAGGCAACCATATATTGATGTCTCTCTCCCTCTCTGCCTCTTTTCCTTCCCCTCTCTCTGAAAAATAATAAATAAAATCTTTAAAAAAAAAAAAAAAGGATATAAGTAAATATTTTATGCAGCTATACACTGTGTTTGTATTTAAGCTGAGTGTTAATAGAAGAGTAAAAAAGTTTAAAACATTTTTTAAGTATATAAAAAGTAAAAATGTTATAATAAGCAGAGGTTAACTTATAACTGAAGAAAAATATTTAATAAACTCAGTGCAGCCTAACACTACATTGTTTATAAAGTCCACAGTATGTTCTAGGCATTCACATCCACTCTCCATTCACAAATTGACTCACCCATAGCAACTTCCAGTCCTGTAAGCTCCATTCATGGTTGGTATCCTTTACAGGTATGCTATTTTTTAATCTTTTATATCACACTTTCTCTGTGCCTTTTCTATGTTCAGTTATGTTTAGATACACAAATACCTATCTTTGTGTTACAAATGCCTACTGTAATTCAATTCAATACAGTAAAATGCTGTACAGGATTGTAGCTTAGAAGCAGTAGGCTGTATCATATAGCCTAGGTGTGTAGTAGACGATATAGCACCTAGGTTTAAGCTCATCCTATGATGTTCACACAATGAAATCACCTAACAATGTATTTCTGAGAAAGTATCCTGTCTTAAGCAACACATGACTGTATGTATTTCCTCTGTCTCAGCATTATAGTATACATTTAAACATTAAAAATGGTAATGGCACCTATAATATTGTAATGGCTTATTTGGGGTGATAAAAACATGTTACAAAAGAGCAACTGCCTGGCTGGTAGCACAGTGGTTAAGGTGCCGGCCTGCGAACCTAAAGGTCGCAGGTTCGATTACACAGCCAGGGCACAAAACAAGGTTGCAAACCAGGTCTCCAGTCAGGTCTGTGGCTGGAGGCAGATGAAACGCAACCATACATTGATGTCTCTCTCCCTCTCTACCTCTCTCCCTTCCCCTCTTTCTAAAAATAATGAAATAAAATCTTTAAAAAAAAAAAAAAAAGAGCAACTGCATAAGATTCCATTTACATAAAAACATCTACATGAATTTATGTTGAAAATAATATGAAAGAATTTTAAAATATATATTAACAAATTTTGAGGAGGAAAAGATGGCAAGAGAGTACAGAACAGTGCTGATGGTGTTCTCGACTACCAGAGCAGCTAGAGGACAAGATAGGGAGCATGACATGTCTGCAGGACCCTAAGAATTGGAGCGGTCAGCATCTGGACATGAGGGAGCACAGCCCAGAGGCAGAGGAGACCAGCAGGAAAGTAGCCCACTGGTCCTGGCTCCACCTGGACCAAACTGAGACCATAAAGGGTGAATAGACACCTAAACCCTTTCTTTATTAATATTGATTTCCATTTTGTCTTGTGACTTTCTCCCTTTTTTTTCTTTCTTTCTTTTCTTTTTTTTTTTCTTTCTCTGCTCAAAGCCCTCAGGTCCAGGCTCCACCTGGACTAGTCAGGGATTATTAAGGGTGAATAGCCATCTAAACCCTTTCTTCTTATTATTATTATTGTTTTTATTTCCTTGTTTTTTTTTGCATTTTGTTGTTTGGCTTGTTTTTTTTTTGTTTGTTTGTTTGTTTATCCTTTTGTTTTTTCTGCTAAAAATCCACAGGCCCAGAATACAACCAGACAGCCCAAATAAAGGACACACCAAGAACAGCAAGTGGAGAAAATCTGGGATACAGCAAAATTGAACTCCACAAATCTCCTATCACAGAAGAGTGCTCAACTAAGGCAAGGAAGCAAAGCAGGTTAACCCAAGGAAAGAACAAAACTAAATAAATAAATAAAAAGCAGGCAAGAACAGACACCCAAAATGGGGGAAAAAAAGAATCAGTCCATCACCAAAAGGAAAAGAAGGATCCCCAGAAAGAACACAAAATGAAACAGAGGCACTTGTAATATCAGATAAGGAATTCAAAAGAATGATGATAGAGAAGCTCAGTGAGCTCAGCCACATCAAACAAGACTATAAACAACTCCAAGAGAACTACAAAGAACTCGACGGAAATTACAAAGAACTCCAGAGAAGTTACAAGGAACTTACTGAGAACTACAACAGCATGAAAAAGAACATAGAAACTATCAATAAGTGCCAGGAGGAAATGAAGAATACAATTTCTGAATTGAAGAATACAGGAGAAGGAATCAACAGTAGGCTAGAGGAAGCAGAGGACCAGATCAGCGAGTTGGAGGATAATGTAGACAAATACTCCAAGACAGTACAAGAGAATTAAAAAAGGCTGAATAAGACTGAAGAGGGGTTAAGAGAGATGCAGGACAACATGAAAACTTAACAACATCCGTATCATAGGGATACCAGATGGAGAAGAGAAACAAGGAAAGGAAAAGCTGTTCAAAAAAGTCATGATAGAAAATTTCCCTAACATGATGAGTGAAAACATTAATCCAGTTCAGGAAGCACAGAGGGTCCCAATGAGAATCAACCCAAACAGACCAACCCAAGGCACATTATTATTAAAATGGCTAATTTCAAAAACAAAGAGAAAATGCTAAAAGCATCAAGAGGGAAACAACAAATGACATATAAGGGGGCTCCAATAAGGCTATCAAATGATTATTCAACAGAAACAATTCAAGCCAGAAGGGAATGGCAAAAAGTATTTCAAGTCATGGTAAACAAAGGCCTGCAACCAAGAATACTCTACCCAGCAAGGCTCTCATTCAATATAGAAGGAGAAATAGGGACCTTCCCAGACAAAAAAAAAGACTAAAAGAATACATCTCTACCAAACAAGCATTGCAAGAAATGCTAAAGGGTCTGCTATAAAAATAAGTAAACAAATAAAATGAAGAAACAGAGAAAGCCAAAGAGGAGTACAGACACAAAGGGAGAAAATGGCAATGAATAAGTTTCAATCAATAATAACCTTAAATGTAAATGGATTAAATGCACCAATCAAAAGACATAGGGTAGCTGAATGGATAAGACAACATGACCCACATATATGCTGTCTTCAAGAGACCCACCTCAAAACAAAAGATAGACGCAGATTGAGAGTGAAGGGATAGAAACTATATATCAAGCAAATGGACACGAAAAAAAAAGCTGGAGTAGCAATACTGATTTCAGACAAAATAGATTTTACAATGAAGGCCATAAAAAGGGACAAAGATGGACATTTCATAATACTTGAGGGAACAATCCATCAAGAAGAAATAACTCTGATAAACATATACGCACCCAACATAAGAGCTCTGAAATATAGAAGGAAAATCTTGGAAGACTTTAAGAAAGACATAGACAGCAACACACTAATAGTAGGGGATTTTAATACCCCACTATCAACAATGGACAGATCTTCCAAACAAAAAATCCCCAGAGATGTTGTGGCATTGAACAACACTCTAGAGGAAATGGACCTAACTGATGTACACACAGTCTTTTACCCCAAAGAAGCAAAATACACATTCTTTTCAAATGCACATGGATCTTTCTCCAAGATAGACCACATGGTATATCACAAGACAAGCCTCCACAAATACAGGAAAATTGAAATCATACAAAGTATCTTTTCAGATCACAATGGCTTGAAACTAGAAACCAATCTCAAGGGGAAATAAAAAATAAAAAATCTCAAGGGGAAATAACATGCTTTTAAGCAATGAAGGGGTCAACAATGAGATTAAAGATGAAATCAAAAAGTTCCTGGAAACAAATGACAATGAACACACAACAGCCCAAAACCTATGGGATACAGCAAAGGCAGTTCTCAGGGGGAAATTTAGAGCAATACAGGCCTTCCAAAAAAGGTTACAAGAAGTTTATAAAAACAACCTAACCACAAAGCTGCAAGAACTAGAGGAGCAACAACAAACAAAGCCCAGAGCAAGTAGAAGGAAGGAAATCATCAAGATCAGAGCAGAACTAAATAACTCAGAGATTCAAACTACAATTCGAAGAATTGGCAAGTCCAGGAGCTGGTTCTTTGAAAAAATAAACAAAATTGACAAGCCCTTACCCAGACTCATCAAGAAAAAGAGAGAGAAGACCCAAATAAACAGAACCAGAACTGAAAGAGGGGAAATCACAACTGATACCTCAGAAATACAAGAGATTGTAAGAAATTACTACAAACAACTCTATGACAAAAAATATGACAACCTGGGTGAAATGGACACATTTCTGGAAAGGTATAATCTACCAAAACTGAACCCAGAAGAAGCAGAAAGCCTGAAGAGGCTAATAACAACTAGTGAAATTAAAGAAGTCATCCAAAATCTCCCAAAGCACAAAAGCCCTGGACCAGATGGCTACACAGGTGAATTTTACCAAACATTTAAAGAAGAACTAACTCCTATCCTCCTCAAACTATACCAAAAAATTCAGGAAGAGGGAAGACTCCCTAACTCTTTCTATGAGGCCAATATTATTCTAATCCCAAAACCAGGGTAAGATCCAACTAAGAAAGAAAGCTACAGGCCAATATCTCTAATGAACATAGATGCTAAAATTCTCAACAAAATATTGGCCAACCGGATTCAGCAGTATATTACAAAGATCATACACCATGATCAAGTGGGCTTCATCCCAGGGATGCAAGGATGATACAACACTCGTAAATCAATAAATGTAATACACCAAATCAACAAATTGAAAGATAAAAACCATATGATCATATCAATAGATGCTGAAAAAGCATTTGATAAAATGCAGCAACCATTTGTGATAAAAACCCTCAACAAAATGAGGGAGCATACCTCAACATCATAAAGGCCATCTATGAGAAACCTGAAGCCAACATCATACTTAATGGACAAAAACTGAAAGTTTTTCCCCTATGATCAGGAACGAGACAAGGCTGTCCACTTTCTCCACTTCTACTCAACATTGTCTTGGAAGTTCTAGCTATAGCCATCAGAGAAGAAAAAGGAATCAAAGGTATCCAAATGGGAAAGGGGGAAGTCAAACTGTCATTATCTGCAGATAATATGATAGTGTACATACAAAACCCGATGGGCTCCACCAAAAACTTACTCAACCTAATAAGCAAATTTAGCAAAATAGCTGGGTATAAGGTCAATATCCAGAAATCAAAAGCATTTTTGTATACCAATAATAAAACAACAGAAATAGAGGCAAAAAAAAAATCCCATTTACCATAGCAACTAGAAAAATAAAGTACCTAGGAATAAATTTAACTAAGAGGGTAAAAGACCTGTACTCAGAAAACTACAGAACAATGAAGAAAGAAATCAAGGAAGATACAAATAAATGGAAGCATATATCATGTTCATGGATGGGAAGAATTCACATCATTAAAATGTCCATATTACCCAAAGTAATCTACATATTCAATGCAATCCCAATTAAAATACCAATGACAGACTTCACAGAAATAGAAAAAATACTTCAAAAATTTATGTGGAGCCAAAAACACCCATGAATAGCCACCGCAATCTTGAGAAAGAAGAACAAGGTAGGAGGAATCACAATACCGGACTTCCAACAATACTACAAGGCTACTGTCATCAAAACAGCCTGGTACTGGCATAAGAACAGACATATAGATCAATGGAACAGAATAGAGAGCCCAGAAATTAACCCAGGACTCTATGGGCAACTAATATTTGACAAAGGGGGAAGGAACATCAAATGGAGTAAAAACAGTCTCTTCAACAAATGGTGTTGGGAGAACTGGACAGCAACATGCAAAAAGATAAAACTAGACCACCAACTTACACCATACACCAAAATAA
>PVIW01009284.1:0-28786 GCA_004026585.1 Noctilio leporinus
GCACTGCTTATGTTTAAATCCTTTATCCATCTTGAGTTTATTTTGGTGTATGGTGTAAGTTGGTGGTCTAGTTTTATCTTTTTGCATGTTGCTGTCCAGTTCTCCCAACACCATTTGTTGAAGAGACTGTTTTTACTCCATTGGATGTTCCTTCCCCCTTTGTCAAATATGAGTTGACCATAGAGTCCTGGGTTAATTTTATTTTATTTTTAAGTATAATATATTATGTAAGCTATTACAGTTGTCCCATATTTTTTCCTTGCCCCCCAGTACTCCCCTTCTCTGCAGCAACACCCGCCCCCCTTTACCTTAGTTTACATCCATGGGTTGTGCATGAAAGTTCTTTGGCTTTATAATTTCCTATACTATTCTTACCATCTCCCTGCCTATTTCATACCTGCCAATTATTCTTCTTGATCCCTGTATCATTTTCCCTTTTCTCCCCCTGACCCCCTCACAGATGATAACCCTTTAAATGATCCCCATACCTATGATTCTATTCCTGTCCTGGTTGTTTGCTTAGTTTGCTTTTGTTTTTAGATTCAGTTGTTGATAGTTGTGAGTTTGTTGTCATTTTAATGTTCATAGTTTTGATATTTTTCTTCCTTAAGTAAATCCCTTTTTATAACAATGACATATGGTTCTCTGGGGTCAGCATTTAAAATTAGGGAGAGCCATGAAGATGTGGAGAGAGAAGCCACGAGGTTTCAAAGGTGTAGATGGGAGTCAGCTAGGAGGTCTGGTGTTGTAAGGGGGAAGCCATGGGGTTTGGAGAGAGTCCACCACAAGGTCTGGAGTAAGAAAGAGGAGACCCACTGGGAAACCTGCCTGGAGAACATGATGTCATGGCTGATGAGGCTGGAATTGCAGGGACCTGCCTAACCAAGCATGAATTAGTCAGAGATGCCTGAAATAATGGACTTTAACCAGGAATATGAAGCTATGGACTTCTGCTTTTCTGAAAGATGGTATCTCTGAATGACAAAATCTGAAACTGGCCTGGTTTGGCAGGAGAAGGCAGTACTAAGTGTTTTTGGATGTTTCAAAGGGAGTGGGACATAACAGTAGGAACCTGCCATTATTCTGAATTTGTAAAGCTTTTAAATAACCCCACTTTTCTTTTCCACCAAACTTTTGTATTGGGAGTCACACTTCTTGGTGGTGGGCAATTGGACCCCATAGCTATTCCATAATAGCATAGGCTGGGGTTCTGTAACAAGCCCCGTCTGTTTTTTGCTTGGGGCACCCTACCTGAAATATAAAGCTGGCTGAGGTGGCTGCTACTTGTGCTGGGCTTAGACACTCCCAGCAAAGCCAAGCTGTGAATCTCAGCTGGCTGCTGATAGTGCTGGGCCTGGACCTCACTGAGGCCAGCTGTTCCTTGTTTGAGAGGGTTTAGGAAGTTGTGAAGCATGAGCCAAGACCGGCCATTCACATGTAAAAGTAACTTGGATGGGCCCCTAAATTGGGTGGGGTGGAGTATCTTCGGATGTCCAAGGCAGGTCAAACAGTGTTAACCATGTTGATAGAGTCACCAGTTTGGGGCTCAGTGGGGGGGAGGGCAGGTTTTAGAAAACAGACAATGGCCTTTGATCACCTTGATGCCAGACACTTCAGTTCTACCCTGTGTGCTAGGGGGCCTTTCAAGCTGCCACTCTGGTGCTGGAGCTCAGAGGGAGTAAGTCTGAGTAGGTGAGTCCATGTGTGGGTTCTTTAAGAGGAACTATCTGGGGCTCCAGCAGTTTCTTTCACTGTCTCAATTTCTGCTGATTTTTGCAGGCCCAAGTTGTGGGACTTATCTTCCTGGCACTGGAACCCTGGGCTGGAGGTCTTGTGTGGAGTTGGAACTCTTTGCTCCTGAGATGTCCCTCCCTAATTTTTATCCACCACACCTAAATGTGGGATCAGCCTAGTCCACATCTCCACCCATCCTGACCATCTAGATGGATGTGGTTTCTTTTATTTCGTAGTTGTCAGATTTCCATTCAATTCAATTTCTGACAGTTTTGGCTGATGTTTGGTCTATATTTTAGTTGTGATTTTGATGTTGTTGTGCAGAGAGGCGAGCCATGTCTGCCTATGCTGCCACCTTGACCAGATTTCTCCAAGTGGACTGATGGCTTTTTAATTTTTTTAAATGAAAACACTTTAAAAGTCATGTCATTTGTCTATTAATTATAAAGTTGTAAGAGTTCTATAGTTTCCTGACTATTTTGTATCTGTATTTTTTTTCCAGTTGAATAGAATTTTTTCTAGTTGAATAGTTATCAAGAATGGCTAGCAAATTTTATGTAGCTTAAAACCAAAGAAACAGCCCTGGCTGGTGTGGCTCAATGAATTGGCTCCAGCCTGTAAGCCCAAAGGTCGCTGGCTCGATTCTACAGTCAGGGCACATACCCAGGTTGCAAGCCAGATCTCCAGCCAGGTCCGTAGCTGGTGACAGGTGAAAGGCAACTGTACATTGATGTTTCTGTCCCTTTCTTCCTCCTTCCCCACCCTTCTCTCTAAAAATCATGAATAAAAAAAAAAAAAAAAAAGAAAGCAAAGAAACAAGTGTTTGGCTTGAATCCAGTCCATTTGGTTCTGCACATGAAATCCTTCTCAAAACATTTGCCCTTTAAATGCCCTGCCCTGAAAAGATGTGGCCAACACTATTGTGAAGTTGATTTAAACCCTAGTTGTGTATATGAAGCATGAGTGGGTTTCAGTAATGTCTTCCTGTAGGCTTGTGATGGCATGTGAATGGGGGTAGTTAACTAATCTCTGGCCTGATTTAGAGTAGTGGCTGACTCTGAGATTAAGGATGTAGAAGCTCTTTCCAAGATAACCATTCCACGCTGGCCTAGGTGATTATTGCAATGCATCAGGGACCCTGATCTCTTTCTGGGTTCACAATGTAACCCACATTGCACTCACAGCCTGACTGCTAGCTATGGCCTGGAGTGGTGCCGGGCTTCATTAGGGAGCAGTGTGCTTTCTTGAAAGCTTTAGTCCTTGGTGTGGGTTGAGGTGTGTGCATGTAGGGGAACTAAGCATTTCTTACACCAGTTGCTTTATCTTTGGGGTATCAGAAAGAGAAGCAAATATTTCTTAGATCAATATTTTCAAGCCTTATCTGATGTAAGCCTCTGCCTGGGGCTGGAGCATCAACTGTTTCTCAAGTGTCTCTCTCCAGGGTAGGTATGAACTTGAACCCTTTTAATGAATGGCTTGCATTTTTTTCCCCCTGGGAAATTTGTGTTTTTGTGTGACTATGATGGTGGAAAATGAGGTAATGATAAATTCACTTCTCGACACCCAGAGTGCTTGTTTCTTTACAACCAAGTTTCTAAACATTTATTTCTTATTATCAGCCTCACCAAAAGAGTATTTCTAGATTCTTCCCCTCTAATTACCCACCTCCTATGAAATTTTAATACTACTGATATGCTATATACCTATCCATGTACTGTATGTATGTATCTGTGGTTGATACATAAAAGGATTTTTTTTTGGCCCCCTCAGGGGCCATGTGGTCTCTACTCATGCTTTGCAATAGTTCACACCTGGTCACCTGGGCAGCCTCTGCCACATCAAAGCAAGAAGAAGGCAGTTTACCAGGTATTGTGGAGCATGTGAGCTAATGCCATCAAGTGCTTAGCAAAGTGCTTGATGCATGGGGAGTGTGCTTGAAAGATGAGAGCCCATGTTGTTATCATTACTAGTCTTTTATGGATCACAGTGATGTTTGCAGCCTTCTCTCAGGCTCTGGATTTCCATCATCTTTGAGGGCTGGTCAGAGGTCTGAGTCATTCCCAGTCTGGAGTTTCTACCAGAGACCCTTGGAACTCATAAGGGAGTGAATTGGGGTGGTTGGGGACTGTGGCACCAGGACAGTGCACCCTTGCTATTTAAACATGGTAGCTGCTCCCAAGCTACA
Organism: Noctilio leporinus; assembly: GCA_004026585.1. Taxonomy (NCBI): domain Eukaryota; kingdom Metazoa; phylum Chordata; class Mammalia; order Chiroptera; family Noctilionidae; genus Noctilio; species Noctilio leporinus. Next base: position 3,920 of record PVIW01009284.1, read on the forward strand.
GCCCAGTAGTGCCAGGCATGGTGTCAGACTTCTGGTTTCTCAGCTGAAGCTGGGAATCTGGATTTTTGATTCAGTCTCCTGACTTGTATGCACTGACTCAATTAAACAACAATAATGTTATTGAGACAGACAAAATAATGAAACCAAATTCATAGCTGGGTTTCAATCCAAGTTCCCAAATGCAGTGTTCTTTCCACTTAACCCAGGGCCCACTCTGGGGCCTCAGGACCCTCTCCATTTCACCCCTTTTGGGGGGAGTCTTTAACAACTTTCCCTCTGGCCCTGCTGCCTGGGGAGGGCATTCAGTCTGGGGCCAATCCTGACTGGGACCAAAGCGGCTACTTCCCCTCCCCACCCATCATCCTCTTTCCAGAGGGACCTGGATTCTGTCTGCAGAGGTTAGAAGGTCGGGACCTCCCCAACCTTACTTGCGGCACCGGGAGAGTCAGGCTGGAAGGGCTGGGCTACCAAAAGGAGGTGGCTCAGCGCCTGGCTGAATGTGAGAATGTGTTTCCAGAAAGGGCTCGCAGTTTTGCCCAGACTCTCCCTGCCTCTCACCGCCCCGACCTCGGCACCTCAGAATGAAACAGCCCGTTGTTCCTGCTGCCCTCTGAACCCTCCACTCAGGGCGTTGCTTTCTATTCGCCTGGGTTGCGGGTAGGAAGAGAAGAACGCCCAGGTTCAGGAGCTTGGATCCCCGCCACGCCTGTGGCCTTCGGTCCCGGGTCCACCCTGCGCTGCGCATGGGCCGGAGGACAGATCACCCCTGTCGGCTGCAACACAGCCATGGGCTCCTGCGGCTCCAGCGTGGCTCAGATCCCCGACGCGGACAGCATTCGGCGGGAGACAGGCTGTGAGCAGGGCGCCCGGGCTCTAGCGGGGTCCTGAAAGGGGCTGGGTGGAGGGATGCGCGAGCCTACGAGATCCAAATAGTGATCACTGGGCCAGCAGCGCGGTATTCTGGGGCCCCCATGTCCAGGTTTCATGTGGGGTTGGGTTCTCGAGCTTGGGGATACCCTGGTGTCCTCCAGCCAGGATGGAAGGGGTTGGCTTTGGTTCCTTGGTCTCCTGGAGCGGAGCTCAGGGGCGCAGAGATCCTCCTCCAGTCTCCTCACGCCCCTTCCTACCAACAGCTGGTCCCAGTCCCAGGCGGAGGCATCCGCCAGCCAGCCCCCCACCCCGCCACCTCACGGCTGCCCCGCCTTCACACTCTGCTTTCCCTCGCAGTCTCGCAGGCCAGTCTGCTCCGCCTCTACCACCGATTTCGGGCCCTGGACCGGAATAAGAAAGGCTACCTGAGGTGAGGGGGTGCTGACCTGTGACCTCCCCGTGTCTCTGACCACCCCCCCCCCCCATCTCACTCTTTGACCTGTGACCTTCTGTTTGCTCTACCCACTTTGAACTTGCATTTTCCAGCCGTGTGGACCTGCAACAGATCGGGGCTTTGGCTGTGAACCCTCTGGGGGATCGCATTATAGACAGCTTTTTCCCTGATGGGTGAGGCCTCTGCTGGGAATGAGGAGATGGAGGGAAAAACTTGCTTTGGAGGGTGGGGCCAGTTTAGGGACAGAGGCAGAAGGAGGGCCAGGGTGACCCCTGCCTCTGTTCCATTCCCCTTCACCCCTCCTAGGAGCCTGCGAGTGGATTTCCCAGACTTTGTCAGAGTTCTGGCTCATTTCCGACCTATAGATGAGGAGGACACAGGAACCCGGGACCCCAACGAACCTGAACCCCTCAATAGCAGAATGAACAAACTTCGCTGTGAGTTTAGGGTCTCCTCAAGTGAGGCCCTAGGATTACCACATGAGCGATCAGCCCCAGGCACCTCCCACTCCTTTTCTGAGCCTATTTATTGATGACTTCCCAACTCACAAATATAACCTGCCCCAGGAGAACCAGGGAAGACCCACTCTCCTTTCCCCCTTCACTCTCTCCCCAGTTGCATTTCAACTCTATGATCTGGATCGAGATGGAAAGATTTCCAGGAATGAGATGCTACAGGTTGGAAGAATACAGAACACAGATGTTGTCTGTGCTGAGTGGGATGGTTGAATGGAATGGCTGTAGGGTTTGGGTGGATTGGGGCAGGGTGTTGGGTGAGCAATGAGAGTGGGTGTAGTTGGAGTATGGGTTAGTTGGGAGATAGAGGGGTGTTGGGAATCGATTAGTGGTTCTTAGCTGGGGGTGATTTTGCCCCCTGAATGACATTGCCAATATCTAGAAACATTTTTGGTTATCACAACTCAGGAGGTGGATGGTGCAACTGGCATCTCATGGGTAGAGGTCAGGAATGCTGCTAAACATATAATAGTAATAAGATAGTCTCCTCCACACACCCACAAGGAGTTACCTGGCCCTAAATGTCAATGGTGCTGAGATTGAAAAATTCTGGGATAGATTTGATGAAGTGGAATTTGGGAATGGTTGGGGGATGAGGTGGGGAATAGGGTGGAGGATGGATGGAGGATGGGTTCTGAGATGGTGGTTGAGTCATGAGCTTGGACATACTGTTGAGGCGAATGTGGGATCCTGGGGGCAGATGGGGGTTTGCATGGTGAAGCAACAGGGGAGATATTGTTAGATGTGGTGGGAAGTGATTGGAATGGGGCAAATAATGGATGAAGGATGGATTGTGAAATTGTTAATAAGTTTTGGGGTGATATGGACAAGGTTGGGGGATGGTGTTAGTAGTCCCTGTGCCTCCTCTTTATAGTTGTCTCTTCCTCCACCTACCAGGTACTCCGATTGATGGTTGGGGTACAGGTGACAGAAGAGCAGTTGGAGAGCATCGCTGACCGCACAGTGCAGGAGGCTGATGAAGATGGAGATGGGGCTGTGTCCTTCCTGGAGTTCACCAAGGTCAGAATGCCCCTGGGGCTCGAGGAGTTGAAAGCATCTCTAGAACAGATGGGCATGGGAAATGAAACTTGAAGGAGGACAGAAGAGAGGGATTCCCAGGGAATGGTGGGGCCTTGGGGGTGGAAGAGGAAGTTAGAAGAATAGGGATGGTAATTCAAATCCTTTTGATGAAAACCCATTTCCACCAGTCCTTGGAGAAAATGAACATTGAGCAGAAAATGAGTATCCGGATCCTGAAGTGACCTGTGTGTGTCTGGTCAGCTGGAAGAGACCAATTCTGCCTGGAATTCATCCTCAGCCTTCATGGAGGGACTAGCTCCAATAAACTGCATTCTTACATTTACACTGAACTTTATTTAGGGTGAAGGAGACAAAGCTGAATGGGTGTGTATTAAAGTCGAACTCATTTGATTTCAGATCTGCAAATCAGTTAACAATCTTTTGGTTTCAAGTGACTGAAATCCCAAGTCAAAGGGACTTCAGTTAAAAAGGAATTTGATGGATTCATAAGACAGTGCAGAAGTGTCTTCAGGCCCAGCTGGATCCAAGAGCTCAGATGATGCTATCTGGATTCAACTATTCTCCATCTACCACTCAGACTTTTTGCATATGTTGGCTTATTATAGAAGTGGTCTTTCCTCATGTGGAGGATGGCCACCAGTGGCTCCAGGTGTCCTCAGTAACCCAAAGGGAACAGATTTTCTTTTTCAAGAATTTCAAGCAAAGGGTATAATCAGCTCACTGGGGTCTTCAGGGGATGGAACATTCTGATTGGCCAATTGTGTGTCATGTGCTAACTGCTATAGCTGGGAAATTGATACTGAGGACTCAGGGTGGGTTAAGGGACAGTTTTTTAAACTTTAAGCCTTAAAGGACAATGAAGTGCTATTATCAGAGGAAGGAGGATGATGTCGGTCAGACAAAATAAGAGGTATGTAATACTGTTAAGTTGACCAAATGGATGGATTCATGAAGTCCTCTTAAATAGGTTTTCATTTGATCCCATGGGTGTGATTTGGGTGGAATGGGGAGAGAGGTGATATCAAAATAATAAATAAGCCATGTCTTTCTATAGTATGAAATAATTCAAAGTTTTTGGAGAGTAATTCCATTTTTAATGGTAAGATGCTCAAACATTGGCACATAACAGAAAAAGTGTGATAGTCACAGGAGATCATGAGATTCTAGATCTGGAGCGAAGCACTTTGTCAGTACCTGTGGGAGACATGTTGGTGCCCTACCCATGCCCTCTCCCAGGACTGTGCTGGAATTGTCTTGTATCAACAAATGAGAGCCAACTGGGCTCATATCTTCCTAATTCTGCTTTTAGTGATGTTTCACTGGCACCTTGAAATTGGCTGTGGGGGGAATATATACAGTAGAGATACTGGCAAATGCAATAGGTAGGGCTTTTCTGCATAAGAGAGCCTTTGTTAAACCTTTATTATTACACCAGCTGCCAGGCTTCACTATTGTCACATACTCATATGCCAGGGGCTCCTGATCCCCAGCTTTAGTGAGGTGTAATTAGCATGCAAAAACTGCACACAATTAATATATACAATTTGATGAGTTTGGACATAATCAAAGTAATAAATATATCTGTCATCTCCAAAAATGTATTCTTTTGTTTTTTTTAAAAAGATTTTATTTATTTTTAGAAGAGAGGGGAGGCAGAAAGAGAGGGATCAAAATCTTGATATGTGAAACATCTACTGGTTGCCTCTCACATGTGCCCCAATTGGGGACCAGGCCCATAACTCAGGCATGTACCCTGACCTGGAATTAAACTGGTGATCTTTTGCTTTACAGGACAATGTTCAACACACTGAGTTATACCAGTCAGGGCTAGTATTTTCATTTGTTTGCTTGTTTGTTTTTTGGTAATTGTAAGCACACTTAACATGAGATCTACCTGCTTAACAAATTTTTAAGTGAATAATACCTTATTGTTAACTATAGCCACTATGTTATACAGCAGAGCCCTGAAACTCACCTTGTGTAACTGCAACTTTATATCCATTGGACCGCAGCTTCCTAAGTCCCCCTCCCCCACCCTCTGGTAACCACCATTTCATTGTCTACTTCAGTAATTTTCAACCCTTTTCATCTCATCCCACACATAAACTAATAACTAAAATTCTATGGCACATCAAAAAATACATTATGCTTTCTGCTAATCTGACAAAAATAGGTATAATTTTGATTCACTTACACCAGATGACTCTTGTGTTGGCTATTATAATTTTTTGCCAATCTAGGGAAAAGATCAGTGTCCCTGACTAAATGGTCAAGTATTGCATGTTTTAAAAATTCTTGCACCACACCTGTGTGTCACTGCACTCTGGCTGAAAATTGTTGGCCCATTGCTATACATTTGACTATTTCAGATGCCTCATACAACAGGAACCATGCTGTATTTCTTTCTGTGACTGTCTATTTCACTTAGCATAATGCTTCCAGGTCCATCCGAGTTGGGTAGGATTTCCTTCTTATTAAAGACTGAATAATATTCCATTGTATGTATGTAGATACCACACACATCTGTTGATGGACATTTGGGTTGTTTTCATATCTTAGTGATTGTAAATGGTGCTGCAATGAAATGAAGGTACAAATATTTCTTCAAGGTAATGATTTCATTTCCTTTGGGTGTGTACTCAGAAGCGGAATTGCTGGGTTATCTGGTAGTTCTATTTTCGTCTTTTGAGGAATCTCCATGGCTCCTTCCCACAAGCATGGGTGCTACTGTGCCCTGGGAGCTTTGCTGGGCATCTGCATGCACTCAGTGTGAGGGGCAGGTGCAAGTACCAGGGAGTTTATGACACTTGGAGCAACTCAACCAATGACAGGTGGAAATTGTGGGTACTCAGTATCTTCATCCCTCAGAGGGACAACTTAGACGCATGTTCTCTGCAGTCTCAGAACTCTCCAGCAGGTCAGGGCCTTATTTGTCTTCAGGCTTAACCTGCTTGTTAAAGCCTCCTAGGTTGGCCTCTTTTGTTCCTGTCTCACTTGAACATTCCCATCAGTGCCTCCTGGGTCACTTCACAAATAAACAACTGTTTTCAAATCTTTGTCTTGGAGTGCTTCTGGAGAAACTCAGCCTTTCAGGTATTAGCTTTTCCAGAACATGAACTCACACTCCCTATGGGTATGGGCACTCAGTGGGATTCTTTGAGAAAGCACTGTGTCAGGTGATTGTATAACTCCTGACTAACTGTCTGACTTTGGAGAGTCTGAGGTCATATGGATAAAGACTGTGCACCTTTGGGAGCTCTAGGTATTGTCTGATGTAGTATATGAACCCCATTTCAACTTTTGTGTTTTGACTGCAGTATTATTCTGACAGATGAGTCTCATAGGTGAGAAGAGGAAGCAAAGAGGGTGTTTGATTTCTGAGGGACTTCTGTGATTTTGTTAGAGGATTATCACATGAACTAGGACTTTGTGATTGAGGGATGTTTATTAAGTCTCTGGATCTATTAAAAGTGTGTGTAGAGTGGTGGTGGTGTATAAAACTCACTGAGTAGCTATTTTTTCCAGGCAGTGTGGAGGAAGATTGTATAGGGAAAGAAATAGAGGAGAGAGAGACAGATACTGAGATGGAGACAGAGAGAGAGTGATAGAGAGATAGATGATAGATGGCTACTGGCTTTCTTTAAAAGTGGTCCATTTTAATTTTTTTCAAATGATATTTTATTGATTACACTATTGCAGTAGTCCCAATTTCCCCCCTATTGGCTCCCTCCATCCAGCACCCCCCATTCCCCACACCATTGTTCATGCCCATGGGTCACACATATAAGTTCTTGGTTACTCCATTTCTTATACTGTACTTTACATCCCCTTGGCTATTCTGTAACTACCTATTTGTACTTCTTAATCCCCTCACCTCTTCGCCCACTCCCACACAACCCCCTCTCCTCTGGCAACCATCAAAATGCTCTTCATAGTCATGATTCTGCCTCTGGTCTTGTTTGTTTAGTTTGCTTTTTAGATTCAGTTGTTGATAGATATGTATTTATTGCCATTCTATTATTGATTTTCTTCTTTTTCTTAAGTAAGTCCCTTTAACATTTCATGTAATAATGATTTAATGATGAACATCTTTAGTGTTTTCTTGTGTGGGAAGCTCTTTATCAGCTTTTCAATTCTAAAGGATAGCTTTGCTGGATAGAATAATCTTAGTTGCAGGCCCTTGCTTTTCATCACTTTCAGTACTTCTTGCCAGTCCCTACTTGCCTGTGAAGTTTCTTTTTCTTTTGAGAAATCAGCTGATAGTTTTAGCAGCACTACCCTATAGGTAACTGACTGTATTTCTCTAGTTGGTTTTAAGATTCTCAGATTCTCTCTTCATACTTAACCACTGGCATTTTAATTATGATGTGTCTTGGAGTGGGCGTCTTTGCATCCATCTTGTTTGGGACTCTCTGTGCTTCCTGAACTTTGCATGTCTATTTCATTCACCAACTTAGGAAAGTTTTCTTTCATTATTTTTTCAAATAGATGTCCATTAAAAAAAAAAAGATTTTATTTATTATTTCCAGAGAGAGGGGAAGGGAGAGAGGCAGAGAAAGAGAGAAACATCAATGTATGGTTGCCTTTCATCTGCCTCCAGCTATGGACCTGGCTTGCAACATGGTTATATACCTTGGCTGGGAATCGAACCAGCAACCTTTGGGTTCACAGACCAGCACCTATCCACTGAGCCACCAGCTACGGTCTGCTCTCTATGTTCCAAATCATTGATTTGATCCTCTGCTTCATCCACTCTACTGTTGTTTCCCAGTTAATTGTTCTTTATTTCAATTAGTGTACCCTTTGTTTTTGACTGCTTCTTTTTTATGCTGTTGAGGTCCTCAGTAGGTTCTTTGAGGATTCTTATAGCCAATGTTTTGAAGTCTGCTTATTTATTTTGAAGATTGCTTATTACCACTTAATTTAGTTCTTTTTCTAGAGTTTTGAGCTGTTCTTTCATTTGGGCCATGTTTCTTTGTCTCCTCATTTTGGCAGTCTCCCTGTGTTTATTTTTATGTATTAAGTAGAACTGCTATAACTCCCTGTCTTGGTAGTATGGCCTAATGTAGTAGGTGTCCTGTAGGGTCCAATGGCACAGTATCCCTTGTCACTCAAGTTGGGTACTTGAGGTGCCCTCAGTGTGGGCTTAGTACACTCTTATTTTGTAGTTGAGCCTTGGTTGCTGTTGGCAGGTCAATGGGAGGGATTTACCCCGGCCAGTCAGCTGTAAGGACTGGCCATGACCACTGACCAACAACCTTCACCTTCTGTGGAAGATCAGCTGTGCAGGGGCAGGGTGGTAGTGCTCCAATGTGATCTGTAGATGTGTACTGGATGTGCAGGCTCTGGAGTTTCCTGGATGGTGGAGGCCAAGGTCAGCCCCCATCTCTGTTCTGCCTGGGGCCACCCTGTGTGAGTTTAGAGCAATTTAAGATTTCTGCTACTTGTGCTGGACTTGGAGGTTCCCAGGCAAAGTCCAGCTGTGAATCTAGGCTAGCTGCTGCTAGTACTGGATCTGAGGCCACTTACCAAGAGGTGTGGGATGATGGGGACTAACTGAATCTGGCTCTTACTTGTTTGAGATGATTTAGGAAGTTGTGAAGCATGAGCCAAGTTCAACCATTCATATGGAAAAGTCATGGTTAACAGTTTTGGTGGGCCTGTAAGTTGGGTGGGATGGAGCCTCAGAGGATCTCCATGGTGAGGCAAACAGTGTTAGTTAGGTTGACGGAGTCTCAGGTATGGCACCCATCTGTAGGCTCTGTGGGTGGGAAGGCTCAGAAAAGGGACAATAGCCTCTGCTCACCTTTCTGTCTGAGAGAAAGCTGTCCTCCAGCTCCTTCCTTGATGCCAGACACATCATTTCCTCCCCTTATGCCACTGGTGCCTTTCAAGCTGCTACCACAGTGCTGGAGCTCAGAGGAAGTTTATCTGAATAAGTCTGTGTGTGAGTTCTTTAAGAGGAACTGCTTGGGGCTCCAGAAGTTTTTCCCATTAACTCAATCCCTGCTGGTTTTTGCAGTCAGAAGTTATGTGGACTTATCTTCCTGGCACTGGAACCCTGGGCTTGGGGGCCTTCTATGGGGCTGGGACTCTTCACTCCCAAGATATCCCTCTTGAATTTTTATTCACCACACCTGGATGGGGGACCAGCCTGTTCTGTATCTCTGTCCCTCCTACCAATCTGGATGGATATGGTTTCTTCTGTAGTTGTCAGATTTAGATTCAACACAATTTCTGATGGTTCTGAGTGATGGTTATTCTATATTTAGCTATAATTTTGATGTGGTTGTGAGAAGAGGTGAGTCATGTTTACCAAAGTTTCCATCTTGACTAGAAGTAAAAACTGGTCTATTTTTCATTATAGTTCTCAAATTTTGTTGATAATAAATATGATTTAAAACCAGATTCATGGCCTCATTTGAGGCCTCCTTGAGTTAGAAAAATCTACATTTTAAGGTTCATTTTTTAAAATGTTATTTATTATTTTTAGAGAGAAGGAGGGAAACATCAATGTGTAGTTGCCTTTCAACTGCCTCCAGCTGCAGAGCTGGCTGGAGACCTGACTTGCAACCTGGTTATGTGCCCTGGCTGGGAATCAAACCAGCAACCTTTGGGTTCATAGGCTGGTGCCTTAACCACTGTGCCACCAGCCAGGGCTAGAAAAATCTACATTTTAAATAAGAGATTCTGATTTTGGACACCCAAAGACCAAACTTTTAGAAACACTGACCTAAAGCACCAGCCAGACTCCTACTGAAATCGGTTTATAAGAGGTTCTCCAGTGTCCACAACGCCCCAAGCATAACCTTGACACCCAGGCTCTCAGAAAAGTCTGCCCCTATTCCTGCCCACAATTTTTCTGTGCCAATGACTAGTGCTCCTGACCTAATAAGCATTACTGGAGGGCCTCAGGGATCCCTAAGACTCTGCAGCTGTCCTGGTGGCTGGGGGACAAACTGCATGGAAGCCCCTGACCTCACCCAAGCTTGGGAGGTTGGAGACTCAGGCAGAGGGAGAGGCAGCAGTCTGGCTGGTGAAGCATAAGCTTGCTTGACCCTCATTCTCAATGTCAGTCCTCTGAATGTCAAATCCAGAACTGTCTATGGATTTGTCCCAGTGGAGCCTATGCCTATGACACCAGTGGGGAGCCCCACTGCTGCAGTTGCCTAATATCAGTGATTTGTTTACATCCCTCATTGTTGTTACCACATGGTTTCTATAATCTGTGCTATTATTTACTTATTATTGTCTATGAATGGGCACATTTAAAATATATACATTTGAGATTATCAAGGAAACTGAATATCACCCCTGCACATTAGAATCAGCCCCAACTGCCAAAAAATAAAATAACTATACAAATATAAGTACAAAGCCCCTCCAATGTCAAAAAGGGAGATTAGTTAGTGTTAAAGAGTTGTAAAAGACAAAAGTTCCCCAAACAGAGTCTCTCTTTGGTGACCTAAAGGATGGCAAAATAATTGAGAAGGGAACAAGCTTTTTACTGTGTGATTCAGTGTGATTGAAAGCTGTGGGGTTATTACCAAAAAACTATCTTGTGTACATGAGTGGAGAACCACTGGCTGAAGGAGAGCTATGAGGAAGTGGTCCTGGGTGAAGGCTGTGTCCTGTGGGATCATCAATGGGTGGGACATCCTGACCCTCAGGTGGGCTGCTGCTCAGACCGGGTTTCATGGAGTTTGGCCACTGAAAAGAAGTCCCTTCATCAGGTTAGGTCCGGGGACAAGTGGCAGGGCATTATGACAGATGCTTTATGGAGCAGGAAATGTTAAAAACAACTGTCTTTTGCTGACATTTGTGTCTAGACCTGATAAGACTGTGAGCTTGGAGATCTGGGAGGGCAGCAGGGGAGGAAAGAAGGGGCAGGCTGTAAACTTGCCCACATGCTGGGCTACAGTGACAGAGTCCTCTCAGGGAAGGGGCTGGAGGCAACTCTAGGTCTGTGCCCTGGATCCTTACTTGAGAGGGGCTTTCCAGAGTGATGCGGGAGGGACACTGGAGAAGTCCCAGCTTGTTCTAATAGAGCTGCTGGGAATGGCTTTAGCTGACCTGGGAAGGGCATTTTCTGAAATAGGCTATCTACATATTATGAAGAGAAGAGGGGAGTTTCAGATGAAACTCCTTTCCCTGCCAAGGTGACTGAACCTGAGACAGTGTGTGCAGGGTACCCTGGGGAGAGAAGCAAGTAGAAGTACCTAAGTAACAGCATGGGTAGATCTAGTCATGGCTACCATTGCCTCTTCTTAACTGATCAGGAAAACAGTTCAGAATTCTGAACCTGATTCTCATACAGAAGGAAACTGAATTGTCCTCAGCTCCACCCAGGCAACACCAATAAAACTCTCCTGGTGTTTAAGAGGCAATGTACAGACTTGATTCCTGCAATAAACCAACTCTGAGAATTGGTGTGACTCAATAGAAGTAACTTGAGTTTTAGAGCTCTCCTACACCTGAAATTGAATCTGGGTTACATTTTTCCTCCCCTCAGGAGAATCAGATAGGAGCAATTGGGTTGTAAGCCCTGATTATGCAGAGATGTTAATCATGAGTCATGCGAACTCCAATCATCATATTCCAATCTGTTCTCCAAAAGGAGAAACAGGTGAGGATTATCCTACCTGATGATAGAGTCTGGGCTATTTTCATTACTCTCCATACAATCTTCTGTAAGTCACTTTGCCCTTCAATGACAGCCTCTATGATCTGTGAAAGAGACAGGCACCTGGCAGAGCTGTTATATTTTATCCTTCCCCTAACCTCTCCATCTCCACCCCTGCTTTACTTCAGCAGAGGCCCCTTGGCCTTATCTATAAACTAGGACTCTGGTCTGTAACAGCCAGGATTTTTTCCATTGTTAACAATCTTATGAGAGAATAAACATTTATTGGTTTATATAACTGAAAGAAAAGTCCAAAGGTAGGCCAGGCAAATTTGAGTCCTTACGGCTCATTGATGTCACCAGAAATAAGTCTCTTTCTATCTCAACTCTGCTTTTCTTTGTGTTGGTTCCATTTGTAAGCAGGAATTTCAATAAAAAGAGAGCCTTTCTCTTCAAAAAGTTTTGCAAAACTCCAGAAGTAAACCTCAACCCAGTTACTATATCCAGGTGGGTGTACTGCTCTGATTGGCCAGCTTGGTCACATGTTCACCCTAGGAATTGGAGAATGCAATCTCCCAGCCTCAGAAAACTATATACTAGTTTGTTTGGCTGCAAATAGCAGAATTACTAAATAACAATGGCTTAGACAATTAAAACAATTATAAGATATTTTTGGTAGTAGGAGTCCTAGAATTGTTGAGTGGTTCAGCAATTTTAAGGATCCAAATCTTTTTTGCTTTTGACTCCTTAGTATATTTTGGCTTTTACAATAATTCTCAGGTTTGTTGACTCATGGTCACAAGATGGCTGCTGTAGCTATAGCCATCACATCTTCATAGCAACAGTGTCTAGAAAGAGTGTCTGAGAGGCTAAAGATAACTCCTTTTGTGATCCTCTATTTTGATTATTGAGGGAAATCTCCCACAAGTATACCCCCTCAAAGATGATCTTTTACTTGTCTTGGGTCAGAACAAGAACACCTGTAGATATCAGGGAGGCTGGAAAATGAATATCTGATATTTTCAGACTCCACTGTGAATGAAATAGGGGCCATATATGAAATATGACAAGCTGAGGGGGTTCTGCATGGCAGGACTAACAAACTAAATGACCATAAATAACAGTGTAGAATGGTCTGAACATAAAAATTTCAAACCAGCCAGGTAGTCATGTCCCAGGCCCATTGTTTCCTTAGCAAAGATCAATCCTTACCTTAAACTTACCTGTCCATTGTTCTTATGCATGTAAGATAACATACCTTTGAAACGTTCTTTTTTGGACCTCTTAGTGCTGAGGCATAACCATCAGCACCAAAGCACAAGACCACAGAACCCCTCATTGTTATTGTGTTCCTCAAATACCATCTCTATGTGCTTTCAGCGTTAATTGACTATCTTGTACTCAAAAATGTAAAAGATGTGTTTCTCCATTTGACTTTTGTTTTAAAAAGATTTTATTTATTTACTTTTAGAAAGAGGGAAAAGGAGAGCCAAAGAAAGGGAGAGAAACATCAATATGTGGTTGCCTCTCTCATGTCTCCAAACTGGGGACCTGGCCTGCAACCTAGGCATATGTCCTGACTGGGAAATAGAACCGGTGACCCTTTGGTTCACAGGCCAGTGCTCAACCCACTGAGCCACACCAGCCAGGGTTCTATTTAGCTTTTTATTCAATCCGAGAGATTTCCCTATTTAATTTCCTCCTGCCTTCTTAATCCACCACCAGTGGAGTTCATGTAAGTCTCCTTATGATGTCTCCTTTGATTCTAATGCAGAAAAGGCACTGTAGAAACTGCCATTTTCTGGAGCATTTTCTCAATCTTTTGAAATCTTGCTTGCAGGCATGTTCTTAAAATTTTGGCTCAAATAAGCTCTTACGAAACTTTTCTGTTTGGATGTCGTTTCATTGACATTATCATGGAAAATGGGCTTTACCAATAATGATGAAAGGGGAGAGAAATAATAGCTGTGTAAGTGAATCACTTAAGTGTGACTGTGGTCATGGATAACCCTAAATCTCAATGGCTAACACTATATCTATGCTGTTGGCTGTGGACCAATTGCAACTCTGCTCCATGTGACTTTAGGCTGCAGGGCCCAGGCTGAAGAATCAGCCCCATGAGGGACATGCCATTCTCATGGTAGAGGGGAAGCAAAAAAGCTGCAGGGACAATGGCTAAGTTTCTGTGCAGACCTGGCCTATGCTCTGCCTACTTGGTACCATTGACCAAAACAAGTCACATTCCAACCTGAGGTCCCACAAGGAGTCACTGCCTATGGCATGATGTTCTATTGCCATGTGGCAAATTACCTTAAAACTTAGTAGCTTAAAAAATGGCCATTATGCAGTATCTGATGATTTTATGGGTCAGAGATTTGGGCAGGGTTCAGCTGGGCAATTCTGCATGTGGTATTGACTGAGGTCACTCTGTGGTATTCAGCTGGCAGATGGGCTTGTCTGGAGGGTCCAATTGATTTTACTTGCAGGTATAGTCTGATGATAGATTGAAGGCTGGGCTTTCCAGCAGGGCAGTGTGGAGTCTGTGGATGTCTTCCATGGCAACCCAAGGCTCCCAGAGATAGTGTCCCAAGAGACAGGAAATGAAAAAGCCTGGGCCTAAAAACTGGACAATGTCACTTTGGCCATAATATATTGAAACAGAGCAGTCACAACATCTATAAGAGGAGGAAACATAAACTCTTTTTCTGAAAGGGAGAAGTATTAAAGAATTAATGGCCATCTTTTACTTACCACACATGGCTACAGGGAAGGAAAGTAGGCATTTAAAAGATGATGTAACCCAAAGGTCGCTGGTTTGATTCCCAGCCAAGGCACATAACCAGGTTGCAAGCAAGGTCTCCATAGCTAGAGGCAGGTGAAAGGCAACCATACATTAATGTTTCTTTTCCTATCTGCCTCTCTCCCTTCCCCTCTCTCTAAAAATAATAAGTAAAAATCTTAAAAAAAAAAAAAAAAAAGATGGATGTAGGAGAGAATCCAAGATGGAGGTGTAGATAGACACGATGCTTCTCCTTTCACAATCAAAAACAATATATCTACTTCAAAACTAGAGACAAGCAGAAATTCCAGAATATTGAGCTGCATGGAAGTCCAACAAACTAAAGATAAAAGAAATACTCATCCAGACAGGTAGGAGGGGCAGAGCTGGGATACAGAGGACAAGGTTTGGTGAGTAGATTGCTGGCACAAGTTGGTGGTGTAGCCACTACTACAAAAGAGCAGCAGGGGTTGGGAAGGTAGGTGGAAAGAATATGAACACTTGTTAAGTTCTCCCAGCACCAGATCAGATCCTGTGGCTCATGGTTCCTGTGCTGAGGGGGTCAGGGAGTGGGGGTCAGAGCATAAAGCCACATTGCTTCCAACAGTGAAAACAAGTGGGGGTTGGGGTGAGGAAGAAACTACCAGTTCTCACAGCAGACTTCATTTGTTTAGAGGCCCCCACAGTCCTGAAACATCTGCAGACTTAACCACTCTGGGAACCACAGACAACGTAACAATTAGAGAGGAGCTAGTACCATACAAGAAGAGGGAGAATTGCCTGAAAAGGGGGTGAGTGCTGAACAAGTGGCATAATTCCCTCTCAGACTCCTTCCCACATACAGCACCATAATGTGGTGAAACAGGTTGTTCCACACTGATGAACAACCAAGGCTCCACCCCGTACAACATAACAGGTGCAACAGCTCTACCTAACAAACAGAGGCACACAGGAGCCTGTCAAAATGCAAAGACAGAGAAATATGACTCAAAAAGGGGAACAAATCAAACCCCCAGTGGCTGAACTAAGTGACAAAGAAGTAGCCAGCCTGACAGATGCACAGTTCAAAATGCTGATAATAAAGATGCTCACAGACTTGATAGTTGTTCTTAATTATGGCGAACACACAAGGGAAAACGTGAATGCTAGGCAAGTGGCACAAGTGAAAATACACACAAAACCAATGGTGAAGGAAAGGGAAATAGGTTCAAATCAAAGAGTTGGAACATATCATTGTTCCAATAAAACAATGGAAGAAATAAAGGAGGAAGAAATCAAGTCAACCAGCACAAAAAGTGGAAACAAGAATTTTTAAAAATTAGGAGAGGCTTAGGAACCTCTGGGACAACTTTAAGTGTGCTAACATCTGAATCATAGGAAAGCTAGAAGAGGAAGCGGAAGAAATTGAAAACTTGTGTGAAAAAATAATAAAGGAAAACTTCACAAATTTGGGGGGAAAATAGACATACAAGTGCAGGAAGCAAAGAGAGTCCCAAAAAGCTAGACCTAAGGAAGACCATACCAAGACACATCATAATTAAAATGCCATGGATTAAAGATAAAGGGAGAATCTTAAAAGCAGTAAGAGAAAAAGCAGAGAGTTATGTACAAAGGCATTCCTATAAGACCACTAGCTGATTTCTCAAAAGAAACATTGCAGGCAAGAAGGGTCTGGCAAGGAATCGTCAAAGCGATAAAAAGCAAGGACGTACAACCAAGATTACTCTATTCAGCAAAGCCATCATTTAGAATGGAAGGGCAGATAGAGAGCTTTCCAGACAGGGTAAAGCTAAAGGAGTTCATCATCACCAAGCAATTAGTATATGAAATGTTAAAGGGACTTATTTGGAAAAAAGAGCATGAAAATTATGCACATTAAAATGACAACAAACTCACAACTATCAATCAATAATAGAACATAAAGAATAAAAATGCAACGAAAAACAAACTAAGCCAACAACCACAATAGGACAAGAAACATAGGTATGGGGATCATTGGGAGGGTTATCAGCTGGGAGGGGGAAGGGGATAAAATGGGGAAATGGTGCAGGGATTAAGAAACATAGTTGGTGCGTACAAGATAGACAGGGGGAAGCTAAGAATAATAGAGGAAAGGGTAAAATCAGAGAATTTATATACACAATCCATGGACATGAACGAAGAGGGGATGGGACTGCAAAAGGGAATGTGGGGCTTGGGTGGAGGAGTGCAAAGGGAAAATAATTTGGGACAACTGTAATAGCATAATCAATGACATATACAAGAAAAAAGATGGATGTAAGATGGGTCTTTTTTTTTTTTTTCCTGCTCCCTCCTCCCGCCACTGTAAGATGGGTCTTAACTTATCAATTAACCTTTATCATGAAACCAAAATAAATAAAATATAGTTATGTTAGTATATGTCATATGTTTAGATACATGTTTGATATACTTATTAAATAGTTAACATTTATCATGAAATCAAAATAATTAAACAAGTTGGAATATTGCTACAGAAAGATCAATGGGACGAAAAAGAAAGTACAGATATACTTATATAGTATATATAGGGTGCACACGATAAATTGGCAATAACATTGCATCTCATTTCACATGCTTATTAATTTTGAAAAACTATGTTTCTAAGGTTACAATTTAACATCATTATTTCAGAGATAAAGTATTAAATTCTGAGAGCAATTATCATGTCAAAGGAATATGATGTTAGAGCAACCATAATTTTTGGACTGCGTGCAGGGCAAACTGCTAAGGAAATTGAGGACTTCAATAACATCCCTTTAAGTACAGTTGACAATGTGAAGAAGGTGTATGATGCTGATCCTGATGTCACCATACCAACAAGGAAAACGTGTAAGATACGCAAGGATCACACAAGTCTAGGTATAGTACATAGATTCCAGGAGATCATTAATGAAGGTCCAGGAAAGTCAATGTGCTCCATAGCAAGAGAACTGCAGATGTCAGATGCAATGGTTTGCAAAATTATTGCTGAAGATATCAGATACATATCGTATATTCTTAGAAGAGGCCAGTTTATGACACAGCAGACAAAGGAAAGGCACTTTGAAAAACCAAGGAAACTGCTAACAAAATTGAAACATCCCAAGAAAAAAACCCTCTGATTTTCTTCTCCAATGAAAAGAATTTTCAGCAGGATCAAATAGTCAACAGAAGAAACAACTGCTGGCTCTGTGAGAATCTTAATGAAGTCCCAATAGTTATGAAAATGACATTTCCTTCTACAGTGATGGTATTAGGTGTTGTCAATAATGAAGGACATATCATGACCCTGCATTATTTCCCACAAGGCTTGAAGGTGACTGCTGATGTTTACCTTGACATTTAGAGAAAAGGGTTGTACTGTGGATGAAGCAAGTTGCAAATGAACATCATTTTATCTTCCAACAAGATGGTGCACATAACACCAAAAAGGTGCAAGACTTTCTCAGTGTCAATGTTCCTGAATTCTAGTCAAAGGAAGTCTGGCGGCCTAGTTCACCAGATGCAAATCCTTTAGACTATTATTTATGCAGCGTTTGTGAGAGAGAAGTTAATAAGCAATCTTGTTCCAATAGAAAAGCTGTTAAAGCTAAATTGAAAACATTATGAGGTCCTTGGATAAAGAAAAGTTCATAAAGCGTGCTCAAGATTTTGAAGTGAATCGAGTCTATATTGCAGCAAATGGAGACTTCTTTGAACAATTAAAAAAATAATGACTATGTTTATGTATTTACATATAAGAATACATTTATTTCAAAATATAGCACTTTTGTGGTATGTTGTTTATTTTACTAAGATATTGCCATTGATTGAGCAGACCCTGTACACACATTTTATACACACACACACATATATACATGCATTTTATATTGTATGTATGTTTATGTTAAACCCTCAAATAACATCATAAAATGCAATATAATCATCCTTTCCTATCTATAGCTTTGCTTTCCATGGTTTTAGTTACCTGTAGTCAACTATGGTCTGATAATATTAAATGCAAAAATCCCCAAAACAAACAGTTTATGTGTTTTAAATTGTACAACATTTTGAGTAGCATGATGAAATCTTGCATTTTCTCCCCGTGACGTGAATCTGATCTCCATGCTGCAACCATGCCCCACCTGTAATCCTCAGCAGGCATCTCCATGATCACATCAACCGTCATGGTGTCACAGAAATAAGAGTAAAATAAGTCACTCTTATTTCAGTTAATAATGGCTCCAAAGTGAAAGAGTAATGATACCAACAGTTCAGTCACGCCGACGAGAAGCTATAAGGTGCTTCCCTTAAGTGAAAAGGTGACTATTTCTGTACATTTAAAGTAACATTACAACATTTATCCAGCCCTGGCTGGTGGCTCAGTGGATAAGGCACCAGCCTGCGAACCCAAAGGTTGCTGGTTCGACTCCCAGACAGGGCACATAACCAGGTTGCAAGCCAGGTCTCCAGCCAGGTCCCCAGCTGGAGGCAGGTGAAAGACAATTAGTCTCTCCATCTCTGCCTCCCTCCCTGCCCTTCTCTCTAAAAATAATGAATAAAATCTTAAACACACACACACACACACACACACACACACACACACACGCCCATTTAAAGGCAAAGGAAAATTAAAGAATTATTTACATTATGTATATTAGATAAGAGGTTAAAACCTTTTACAGGAAAACAACTCTTTCAAATCCATTAGAAAAAGATGAATGTTACAAAGGCAAAGACATGGGCAATACAGTTTTAAAAATAAATATAAATGTCCAAAAGTATATACAATGATTGAATTCTATGTAAAACCGTGATTCTTCTGAGGATCAGCCTGGTTTTAGATAGCAAAAGCCTTAAACATGACCATAACTCTTTGAGCCAGACCTCTCATTTCTAGGTTTTTATCCTCAATAAATAAATGTGGATGTATAAAAAGCCTACCAGATTGTCTATTTAAGTATTATTTATAAGAAACTGGCTTCTTGCTCAGCAGCATCTGGGCCTGGCGGCTGATTACAAACTCTGACTTACAGCTGGGTTGGTCAGTCAGCATCACACTGTGGTGTGGGAGCATGGCGGCTGATTGTGGATTCATTGGTTCACAACTGAGTTGTCTGTCTCCTCAAGTGGCACCTGGGCCTGGAGGGTAATCACAGATTCATTGGATTACAATTGAATCTTTTAGTCTAACCCAGTGGCCCCTTAGCCTGGTAGCTGATCAAAGCTTCATTGAATTACAATTGAATCCTTCAGTCTAGACCAGAGCCACCTGAGCCTGGCAGCTGATCACAGAGTCTTTGAATTACATCTGAATCTGTGCCACCAAGCTGCACCTCAGCTGGCTGCTGATCCATTGGATACAATTGAACCTCTCTGTCTGACCCAGCAGGGCCTGAGTTTGGTAGCTGATTCATTGATTTACAACTGAATCAGTCTGTCAACCCAAGCTGCACCTGAGCCTGCCGGTGGATCACAGGTTGATAGGATTACAACTGAATCAATCCTTCCAGCCTAGTTCCTTAGACAGTCTGATTGGATTAAAATGAAACCTTAAAATGGAGAGAAAAAGAAACAGTCCATCACAAAAAGGAAAGAAGGAATTCCCAGAAAGATCACTAAATGAAACAGAGGTGAGAAACTATCAGATATGGAATTCAAAATAATGATAATAGAGAAGCTCAATGAACTCAGGGAGCTCAAAGAAAACTACCAAGAACTCCAGGGGAATTCTGAAGAACTCCAGGGAAGCTACAAGGAACTTACTAAGAACTACACCAGCATTAAAAAGGACATAGACCTGGCTAGTGGCACAGTGGATAATGTGCAGGCCTGTGAACCCAGGGTCACTGGTTCGATTCCCCAGCCAGGGCACATAACCAGGTTGCAAGCCAGGTCTCCACGCAGGTCTGTGGCTGGAGGCAGGTGAAAGACAACCATATGTTGATGTCTCTCTCCGTCTCAGCCTTTCTCCCTTCCTCTCTTTCTGGAAATAATAAAATATTAAGAAAAAAAATTTTTAAAAAGGACATAGAAACTATCAATAAGAGCCAGGAGGAAGTGAAGAATACAATTTCTGAATTGAGGAGTACAGTAGAAAGAATTAACAGCAGGCTAGAGGAAGCAGAGAATTGGGTCAGTGAGCTGGAGCACAACGTAGAAAAATTTTCCAAGACAGTGTAACGGAATGAAAAAAGACTGAACAAGAATGAAGAGGTTTTAAGAGAGCTGCAAGACAACATGAAACACAATAATATCCATACCATAGGGATACCAGAAGGAGAAGAGAAACAAGGAATGGAAAACCTGTTCTAAAAAATAATGAGAGAAAACTTCTCTAACATGATGAGTGAAAATGTTACTCAAGTTCAGGAAGCAGAGAGGGTCCCAATGAGGATGAATTCAAACAGACCCACTTCAAAACACATTATAATTAAAATGGCAAAGTTCAAAGACAAAGAGAGAATCCTGAAAGCATCAAGAAAGAAACAGCAAATAAGATACAAGGGGGCTCCAAAAGGTTATCAAATGATTATTCAACAAAAACAATACAAGCCAGGAAGGAATGGCAAAAGATATTCTAAGTAATGGGAAACAAAGGCCTGCAACCAAGAATACTCTACCCAGCAAGGCTCCCATTCAAAATGGAAGGAGAGAGATACTCTTGGTTTCTCTTCAAAATGAATAAATCTTTCACCTTTTACAAAATGGAAGAAGAAGTAAGAAGTTTCACAGACAAAAGGAGACTAAAATAATACATTTCTATCAAACCAGCATTGTAAGAAATGCTAAAGGGTCTGCTTTAAAAAAGATACAAGTAAGAAAGAAAACTATAGTCCAATATCTCTGATGAACATAGATGCTAAGATCCTCAACAAAATATTGGCCAACCAGATTCAGCAGTACATTACAAAGATCATACACCATGATCAAGTGGGTTTCATCCCAGGGATGCAAGGATGGTACAACATTAGTAAATCAATAAATGTAATATACCACGTCAACAAAATGAAAGATAAAAACCATATGATCATATCAATAGATGCTGAAAAAGCATTTGATAAAGTGCAGCAACCATTTATGATAACAACCCTCAGCAAAATGGGAATAGAGGGAGCATACCTCAACATCATAAAGGCCATCTATGAGAAACCTGAAGCCAACATCATACTTAACAAACAAAAACTAAAACCTTCCCCCCTAAGATCAGGAAGGAGACAAAGCTGTCCACTTTCTCCATTTCTATTCAACATTGTCTTGGAAGTTCTAGCTATAGCTATCAAAGAAGGAAAAGAAATCAAAGGTATCCAAATTGGAAGGAGGAAGTTAAACTGTCATTATTTGCAGATGATATGATAGTGTACATACAAAACCCTATAGGCTCCACCAAAAACTTACTTGACCTACTAAGCAAATTTAGCAAAACAGCTGGTTATAAAGTCTATATCCAGAAATCAAAAGCATTTTTGTATAGCAATAATGAAACATCAGAGACAGAAGCTAGAAAATAAATCCCATTTACCATAACAACAAGAAAAATAAAGTACCTAGGAATCAACTTAACCAAGGAGGTAAAAGACCTGTACTCAGAAAACTACAGAACAATGAAGAAAGAAATCAAGGAAGATACAAAAAAATGGAAGCATATATCATGTTCATGGATGGGAAGAATTAACATCATTAAAATGTCCATACTAGACTGGAGCGAGCCCCCGGAGCCTCCCGGCCTGTGTGCAGTAGCTCTAGCCGGACCATGCCGGAGGACTTCAAAAGCCATGTGGAAGCCCCATAGTGATGTTGGGACTGCCTTCATTCAGACCCAGCAGCTGCATGCGGCCATGGCTGACACATTCCTGGAGCACATGTGCCACCTAAACATTGACTCCTCAACCATCACGGCCCGGAACACGGGCATTATCTGTACCATTGGCCTAGCTTCGAGATCAGTGGAGACGTTGAAAGAGATGATTAAGTCTGGAAAGAATGTGGCCCGTCTGAACTTCTCCCATGGAACTCATGAGTACCATGCAGAGACCATCAAGAATGTGCGTGCAGCCACAGAAAGCTTTGCTTCTGATCCCATTCTTCACCAGCCAGTTGCTGTGGCCCTGGACCGTAAAGGACCTGAGATTCGAACTGGGCTCATCACAGGCAGTGGTACTGCAAAGGTTGAGCTGAAGAAAGATAACTCTGGATGATGCCTACATGGACAAGTGTGATGAAAACACTCTGTGGCTGGACTACAAGAACATTTGCAAGGTGGTGGAAGTGGGCAGCAAGATCTAGGTGGATTATGGACTCATTTCTCTGCAGGTGAAGGAGAAAGGTGCTAACTTCCTGGTAACAGAGGTGGAGAATGGTGGTTCTCTGGGCAGCAAGAAAGGTGTGAACCTTCCTGAGGCTGCTGTGGACCTGCCTGCTGTGTCAGAAAAAGACATCCAAGATCTGAAGTTCGGAGTAGAGCAGGATATAGATATGGTATTCGCATCTTTCATCTGCAAGGCATCTGATGTCCATGAAGTCAGGAAGGTTCTGGGAGAAAAAGGAAAGAACATCAAGATAATCAGCAAAATTGAGAATCATGAGGGGGTTCGGAGGTTTGACGAGATCCTGGAAGCCAGTGATGGGATCATGGTGGCTCGTGGTGACTTTGGTATTGAGATTCCTGCAGAGAAGGCATTCCTTGCCCAAAAGATGATGATCGGGCGGTGCAACCGAGCTGGGAAGCCTGCCATCTGTGCCACGCAGATGCCGGAGAGCACGATTAAGAAGCCCCAGCCCCGTCCCACCCAGGCGGAGAGCAGCGATGTGGCCAATGCTGTCCTAGATGGAGCGGACTGCATCATGCTATCTGGGGAGATGGCCAAAGGGGACTACCCCCTGGAGGCTGTGCGCATGCAGCACCTGATTGCCCGCGAGGCAGAGGCTGCCATCTACCACTTGCAATTATTTGAGGAACTCCGCCGCCTGGTGCCCATTACCAGTGACCCCACAGAAGCCGCCGCTGTGGGTGCCGTGGAGGCCTCCTTCAAGTGCTGCAGTGGGGCCATAATCGTCCTCACCAAGTCTGGCAGGTCTGCCCACCAGGTGGCCAGGTACCGCCCCCGTGCCCCAATTATTGCAGTGACCCGTAATCACCAGACAGCTCGCCAGGCCCACCCGTATCGTGGCATCTTCCCCGTGGTGTGTAAGGACCCAGTGCAGAAAGCCTGGGCTGAGGACGTGGACCTCCTGGTGAACTTGGCCATGAATGTTGGCAAGGCCGGAGGCTTCTTCAAGAAGGGTGATGTGGTCATTGTGCTGACTGGGTGGCATCCTGGCTCTGGCTTCACCAACACCACGTGTGTAGTACCTGTGCCATGATGGGCCCCAGAGCCCCTCCAGCCCCTGTCCCATCCCTTCCCCAAACCCATCCATTAGGCCAGCAATGCTTGTAGTACTCACTTAGGGCTGTAGGGTGGCACTGGTTGTCTGGGACACCAGGGAAGAAGATGAACGCCTCTGTAAAACATGGTTATTTTTAAGACCCTGCCCAGGTGAGGTAGCCCAGAACTAGGCTGCCCATCTTATGACTCCACCCCAAGCAAGAGAGGCAGGTGTGCAGGACTAGAGGTTCCAGACTTAACATAGTGGGCAATAGCTCCTGCCTCTCCCTCTTCATGCAGTCTGGTTCCTGTAGAAATGTACATTGAGAGGACCCCCAAGCCTGGCCTGGGGTCAGAAAACAGCTAGCTAGAGGGCAAGGTTCCAGTTTCAGCAGACTCTAGCCCTAGCCTTCACTTGCTTCTCCAACTCCGACAGCCTTCCCCACTCCCACCTTGTGCACTTCTGTTCCTGCACTCTACTCAGCTGTCGCTGCAGATGAACACTCCACCCCGACCTTCACTCTTCCCACTCCTGCAGCTGCCTCCAGGCCTGTTGCTATAGAGCCTACCTGTGTGTCAATAAACAGCAGCTGAAAGTAAAAAAAAAAAAAAAATGTCCATACTACCCAAAGCAATCTACAGATTCAAAGCAATCCCAATTAAAATACCAATGACAGACTTCACAGAAATAGAAAAAATATTTCAAAAATTTATATGGAGTCAAAAATGCCCACGAATAACCACAGCAATCTTGAAAAAGAAGAACAAGGTAGGAGGAATCACAATACTGGGTATCAAATATACTACAAGGCTACTGTCATCAAAACAGCATGGTACTGGCATAAGAATAGACATATAGATCAATGGAACACAATAGAGAGCCCAGAAATTAACCCTGGACTCTATGGTCAACTAATATTTGACAAAGGGGGAAGGAACATCCAATGGAGTAAAAACAGTCTCTTCAACAAATGGTGTTGGGAGAACTGGACAGCAACATGCAAAAAGATAAAACTAGACCACCAACTTACACCATACACCAGAATAAACTCAAGATGGATAAAGGACTTAAACATAAGCATTGCCACCATAAAGGTCCTGGAGAAAAATATAGGCAGTAAACTTTTGGATATCCTACACAGAAATATGTTTACTGATACTTCACCAAGGGCAAAGGAAATAAAAAATCAAATCAGCAAATGGGACTATATCAAATTGAAAAGTTTCTGTTCAGCTAAAGG
>PVIW01009284.1:28886-53274 GCA_004026585.1 Noctilio leporinus
GCTCTTCCGATCTATATACAAAGAACTAATGCGACTCAACACCAGGGAGACAGACAGCCCAATTAAAAAATGGGCAAAGGACCTGAACAGACAACTCACTGAGGAAGATATACAAAGGGCCCAGAGGCATATGAAAGAATGCTCAACATTACTAGTCATCAGAGAGATGCAAATTAAAACCACGATAAGATACCACCTCACACCTGCCAGAATGGCAATCATCAGCAAATCAACAAACAACAAATGTTGGCGGGGATGTGGGGCAAAGGGAACCCTCATACACTGTTGGTGGGAATGTAGGCTGGTGCAGCCACTGTGGAAAACAGTATGGGGTTTCCTTAAAAAACTAAAAATGGAACTGCCTTTTGATCCAGCAATTCCACTACTTGGTCTATACCCAAAGAATCCTGACACATCAATTCATAAGAACCTATGCACACCTATGTTCATAGCGGCACTATGTACAATAATCAAGTGCTGGAAACAGCCTAAGTGCCCATCAATGGATGATTGGATCAAAAAACTTTGGTATATTTACACAATGGAATTCTATATAGCAGAAAGAAAGAAGGAACTTGTACCCTTTGCAACAACATGGATGGAACTGGAGAGTATTATGCTTAGTGAAATAAGCCAGTCAGTGAAGGACAAATATCATATGATCTCACCCATTACAGGATAATAATGAACAAAACTAACAACAAGCAAAACAGAACCAAATATATGGATACAGTGAATAGGCCTTCAGTGGTCAGGAGGAAGGGGGTTGGGGGGAGGGGGGAGGAAGAGGCAAGGAAGGGGAGCAGTTTAGACAAGAACCTAGTATAAAGGAACCGTGGATATGGGTAACAGGTGGGATTGACTTTGTGGGGAATGGGTGGGTGGGGAGGGGGACAGAAGGGAGCAAAAAGAGAATGGATGTAATACAACAACAATAAAAAAACAAACAAACAAACAAACAAAAAACCCTCCCCTCAGCATTCCTTCAGTTTCTCAAAGTCCTAAACGAGGGTCAGGTGTGTGTCATTACAGGCAAAGAATACCAGCTTCTCCTCAGGTCTGCTTTAATTCAAAAAGAAAAAAGAAAAAAGAAAGAAAGAAAGAAAAAGAAAGAAAGCCTATTAGTGAAAAATAAAAACAAACTAAGCAAACAACCAGAATAGAAAAAAATCATAGGTATGGGGCTCATTTGGAGGGTTGGCTGGGAGAGGGAAAGGGTTGGGGGGAATGGGGAAATGGAGCAAGGATCAAGAAGCATAACTAGTAGGTATAAAATAGACAGGGGGATGTTAAGAATAGCATAGGAGAGGGTGAAGCCAAAGAACTTACATGCACAACTCAAGGACATGAACTAAGGGGGAGGGATTGCTGGAGGGAAGGAGGTACCTGGTGGAAGGGGGCAAATGGAAAAAATTAGGACAATTATAACAGCATAATCAATAAAATATATTAAAAAAATAAAACCAAACCCTGGGAGACTGATAGTTTCAGCTTGATTGAGAATCTAACTGGCTTAAAATTTTTTTTCCCTCAATATCTACCCAAAATCTGCACCCCACCCCCCTTTTCCCTCAGTCATCCAAAAATATTCTTTTGGAGTGGACCTTAACTTTAAAAGATGGGGTGGGTGGGTGTGTCAGGGGAGTGAATCTCAAAACTGCATAGAAGTGGGTGTAGGTTCTAAGAACCTGATGAGAGGGAGTACTGTCACCCCTCTACCTTCCATGGGTACTATGCTGAGAAAGTGCTACCTGGAGCTTGGGCAGCCATCTTATGGCCATGAGGGGACTCAAAAGTCAAGAATGCCAGAATGGAAAAGCAGAAATAAGGTGGTCTTTACTGATCTCATTGAGTTGCTGATTCAACCAATGATGAAGCTGCCTCCTTTTAATTATTTCATTTCCTTAATATTTCATGATAGATGAATCAGTAGGTTTTTTTTCTTGCTGCTCAGTTTCCCTACAAAAAGAGATGAACATGTACGTGGCCAGAGAAAGGAGGCACCGAGGAAAGGAAGAAGCTGAAGCCAGAGCAGGTAGGTTGGGAATTGAAGTGTATTTCCAACAAGAGCCCCCGGGAGTAGTCTGGCCTAATTTAGCACAATATAGTGGTTAAAACTGGGGACTCTAGAATATGAGTGTCTGGGTTCAAATTCCATGCCCATCACTGACTCGATGTATCACCTGGGGCAAGTTCCTTAACCTCAGTTTCTTATCTATAAAATAGGATCATAAATAGCACTACTTTATATGATTTAAGGAAGTTAATTTGGTTAGAAATGTGAAGTACCTAGCAGTACCTATGAGCAATACCTATGGGCAGTAAGTACCGAGCTCATAGGAAGAGTATGTAAATATTAGCTATGAGGTAAGTAATATTTAATAAATTTCATTTTCTCCTTTATATGTTGTAATTAATTACCCTTTGTAAAAAAAAAATAAACTTTTTCCTTTGAGATAACTACAGATTTATATGTAGTTGTAAGGAAAAAATAGAGCGACCCCATATACCATTACTGTGTTTCTTCCAACAGTAACATCTTGCAGCACAGGGTAGTGACTGTGTACAGTCAAGATACAGAACATTCCATCACCCCTAGGCTCACTCACGCTGCCTTTTAATAGCCACACCCCTTTTCTCCCTCCTCCACCCGCCTCCTTAATTTATAGCATTTCTACAATTTCATCCTTTTAAGAATGTTATATAAATGGAATCCTATAGGATGTAACCTTTGGGGATTGGCGTTTTTTTTTTTTTAACTCAGCACAATTCTCCGGAGCATTACTCTGGTGTGTTGGTTGTATCAACTGTTCCTTTTTTTTTTTTTTTTTTTAATCCATGGTGAGTGAGGATAGCCCACAATTTGTTAGCCATTTATCCAATGAAAGACATTTGGCCCTGGCTGGTAGCACAGTGGATAAGGTGCCGGCCTGCGAACCCAAAGGTCGCAGGTTCGATTCCCCAGCCAGGGCACATAACCAGGTTGCAAACCAGGTCTCCAGTCAGGTCTGTGGCTGAAGGCAGGTGAAACGCAACCATACATTGATGTCTCTCTCCCTCTCTGCCTCTCTCCCTTCCCCTCTTTCTAAAAATAATGAAATAAAAAAAAAAAAAAGACATTTGGTTGTTTCCAGTTTTTGGTTGTTATGAATAAAGCTGCTGTAAACTCTATGTAGAGATTGTCATGTCAACAGAAATGTGCCTTTTCCTGGGATGAATGGCCAGGATTGCAGCTGCTGGGGCTGTATAGCAGTTGCATATTTAGTTTCTGAAACTGTCGAATTGTTTCTCAAAGTGGCCTTAACATTTTCCATTCTCACTAGTGATCTATGTTTCTTTGCTTCCTTGCTGACTGATGGTGTTGTGGCTATTTCTTATTTTCATCATTCTGATAGGTATGAGGTGTTATATGCCTTTTGTTTAATTTGCATTTCCTTCATGAATAATGATGTTAAGCAATATTAAACATCTTTTCTCGTGCTTATTTGTCCTCTGCATATACTTTTCAGTAAAGTGGCTCTTCATATCCACTTGCTAGTTGGATTGTTTGTGGACTTTTTCTTTCACTTTTGAGTTTTGAGAGTTCTTTCTGTATTCTGGATACAATTTCAATCAAGTATTTCAGAGAAAGATGGTTCTTGAAGGAGAAGAAAGGAAGCTGGAAATTGGGTTTTGGATAATAACCATTTAATAAATGATATGTTTTCATAATAACACATGGGAGCCAGGAATGTAGGGTAAAAAGATAATGCAGTGAAAGAAGGTGCTTGCCTTTTCCCTGGTTCTGAGGACACAGAGTGGGGACTGTTCCCAGTGAAAGCTCCTACTGAGAGGGCTGAGAGGAACTATCCTTGGGACAACCATCTCCTGGCAGCAGCAAGAAAGGGTCAAAAGTAACATGGGGCTAAGGCAGGACCCAAATTCGGCAGGATTAGGAAAACTACCAAGAGAAGAGCAGGATGTTCTCCTTACCATTCGATGGCAAGAAAGATAGAACCATCGAGAATCTCAAGATGGAAAACCAAGCTTGGGAAAGTAAATTCTATATCTTGTAGTCATTCACTTCCAGTGTTCTTGGGTCAAAAAAAGACAGGGGAGGCTGGAACATGCTGGAAGAAGAAATTAAAAAATTTAAATTAGCACTGATGGAACTAGAAGGAAGAAGGACATGTTGGGAAATATCTAGTGATGAGGGATCATTATTGTAAATTGGAAAACTTAGCTTCTCAGCAGCAGTTCTGACATCTCTGCAAGAAAAGGGTTTTTGTAAAGTGGGGAGGGTGATTATTTACCTAGATAATAATGTCACATTTCATCTCTTTTCTTTCTTCTAACAATCATTTCTTCCTTGTTGTAAAAGGATGCTTAAGGTATATCCCTTAAAGACAATGTGGAAACTACTAACAAAAATCACTCCAAATTCTGCAACACTAGTGAAGCTACTCTTTACATTGGTTACATGATGTAATATTATTAAAAAAAAATGATACAGAGCTTGAAATTGGTATCCTGCTTTCAATTTTCCCCTTTGCATTATATTATGAACAGTTTTCCTTGTAATTATGGACTTTTAGTCAATATAATATTTAATGCTACTTAATAGCATATAAAGTGGCTATAATGAAATTTCCTGAGAAATATTTCCCATTAATTAGATAATAAGCTTGTTTCCCGTTTTTAAAAAACATTTTTGGAGATTTTATTAATTTATTTTTAGAGAGGGGCAGGGATAGAGAAAGAGTGGTTGTCTCTCACATGCCCCCAACCAGGGACCTGGTCCACAACCCAAGGAAGTGCCCTGACTGGGAATCAAGCTAGTGGCCCTCTGGTTTGCAGGCTGGCACCCAATCCACTGAGCCACCAACCAGGGCCACTTGTTTTCAGTTTTTGTCTGTTAACATTAATGTTTTGGTGACAGCTGCAGTTAGAATACCCACAGTCACCACTCGCTGAGCACTCACAGGACCAAGTAGTCAACATCCCATATGTATTGGAGCCTGATGACAACCCAACCAGGTAGGTGAAATTGTGGTTTATCTTCCTTCTTTGTATTATTAAGTTATACAAACAAAATAAAGCAATTCAAGCAGAACTAAAGGAATCTACTGGGAAAGACAACTCATCCCTCTATAACAGGACCCTTTGGGAGGGGTTCTCAGTTTTAATGGGCCCAGTTTGCTCACTGCCAGGAATGACTCTTAATAGAATTTGGTGAAAAGGAAAGGTATTTTATTTATTTAAGGGGTATACAGATTTATATTAAAGGGGCAATTATACCATTAAATCCCACCCCATTTAAAAACACCCCAAAATACATAGTCCTGCCTGATTAGGCTAGCTTTAAAACAGACAAGCAGAAGATACCATCTTTCAGAAACACAACCACAGTTTGCAACTTAGCATTCCAGTTATAAATTCAAAATACCTGGCAGCTGCTATACCCAATTAGAAGAGGATCTTGTGTACACTCCCCAACTCTAATACCACATGTAATTCTCTATCTTTGCACAAGCTGCATGTCTCCCTTTTCCCTTATTTTGTGCCCTGACCCAAACCAGATGAGTTCTCAAGCCACATGTCTGTCTGAGGAGAGAGTGCCTGGAGAATACCTGTCTGCAATCCAGAGGAGAGAAAGAGACAGCAAGTTGGCCACCCTATTTTAAGCCATAACGGTGGCCTGTGACTCAGTGGTTGGGTAACCAATCCAGCCACCTATGAAATCTAATGAAGCTCTATAAATACTTAAATAACCCTTCTATGGTCAAAAACCCTACCCCATCTTCTTGGAGGAAGAGGTTTATCCAGTCATTTACATAACTAAGACACAAGCTACTAGCCATAGATATGCAAAGAGAGGGTTCAGGAAAAAAAACGACTGTACTTCAACATCCTACCACCATCCCCAAATTGCAAAGGGTATGGGATTTTGGCTTTCTCCCACTCTGTAGCACTTCCTCCCCTACCCTCTAATTTTACAATCCCACTCCTCAGAGATAATCTGGTGCACTTCTGGTGCATCCATCCAGAAGTGTTCTGTACGCATCCAAATAAATACACCTACCACAGCACATATTTTACTTCAAAACTTCCTATTTCTCCGAGCAACCTATCTCAAACATCTTTCTGTGTCAGGATATATTAACCTCTAAGACATCTACTTTCATTTTACATTTGAAGAAACTGAGGACTAGGAGGTAACAAAACATGCTGATATTATTTGAATTATGTCCCCCCGCCAAAGACATGTTGAAGTCATATCCCCCAGAACCTCAGAATATGACCTAATTTGAAAATAGGATCAGTTTAAAGCAGTATAACAGCTAGGGAGAGGAGGGTTAGGGGTGGAGGGATGGAGCGAAAAGGGAAAAAGGCTCACAGACATGGTATCAGTGTGTTAGCTGCTGGAGGGAGGCAGGTATAAGGAGACTAAATGCTAATGGAAAAAATACAATAAAGATTAAATAAAGAATACAGGCATACCTAAAAAAGTCACAAGAAGTTTATACAAACAACCTAACCATGAAGCTGCAAGAACTAGAGGAACAACAACAAACACACAGAGCAAGTAGAAAGAAGGAAATCATCAAGATCAGAGCAGAACTAAATAACTTAGAGACTCAAACTACAATTCGAAGAATCAACAGGTCCAGGAGCTGGTTCTTTGAAAAAATAAATAAAATTGACAAGCCTTTATCCAGATTCATTAGGAAAAAGAGAGAGAGGACCCAAATAAATAGAATCAGAAACAACAGAGGAGAAATCACAACTGATACTTCAGAAATACAAAAGATTGTAAGAAATTACTACAAACAACTATATGATGACAAGAAATATGAAAACCTGGGTGAAATGGACACATTTCTGGAAATGTATAATCTACCAAAACTCAATCTAGAAGAAGCAGAAAGCCTGAATAGACCAATAACAACTAGTGAAAGTGAAGAAGTAATCAAAAATCTCCTAAAGCACAAGAGCCCCAGATAAGATGGATACACAGGTGAATTTTACCAAACATTTAAAGAAGAACTAACTTTTATCCTTCTCAACCTATTCCAAAAAATACAGGAAGAGGGAAGACTCCCAAACTCTTTCTATGAGGCCAATATTATTCTAATCCCAAAACCAGGGCAAGACACACCTAAGAAAGAAAACTATAGTCCAATATCTCTGATGAACATAGATGCTAAGATTCTTAACAAAATATTGGCCAATTGGATTCAGCAGTACATTACAAAGATCATACACCATGATCAAGGGGGTTTCATCCCAGGGATGCAAAGATGATACAAAACTCATAAATCAATAAATGTAATATACCACATCAACAAAATGAAAGGCAAAAACCATATGATCATATCAATAGATGCTGAAAAAGCATTTGATAAAGTATAGCAACCATTTATGATCAAAACCCTCAGCAAAATGGGAATAGAGGGAGCATTTCTCAATATCATAAAGGCCATATATGAGAAACCTGAAGCCAATACCATACTCAACAGGCAAAAACTAAAAGCTTTCCCCCTAAGATCAGGAACAAGACAAGGCTGTCCACTTTTTCCACTTCTGTTCAACATCGTCTTGGAAGTTCTAGCCATAGCCATCAGAGAAGAAAAAGGAATCAAAGTTATTCAAATTGGAAAGGAGGAAGTCAAACTGTCCTTATTTACAGATGATATGATAGCATACATACAAAACCAAATAGATTACACCAAAAACCTACTCAACCTAATAAGCAAATTTAGCAAAATAGCTGGGTATAAAGTCAATATCCAGAAATCAAAAGCATTTTTGTATAGCAATAATGAAACATCAGAGACAGAAGCTAGAAAACAAATCCCATTTACCATAGCAACAAGAAAAATAAAGTGCTTAGGAATAAACTTAACCAAGGAGGTAAAAGACCTATACTCAGAAAACTACAGAACACTGAAGAAAGAAATTAAGGAAGATACAAATAAATGGAAGCATATACCATGTTCATGGATGGGAAGAATTAACATAATTAAAATATCCATGCTACCCAAAGCAATCTATAGATTCAATGCAATCCCAATTAAAATACCAATGACAGACTTCACAGAAATAGAAAAAATACTTCAAAAATTTAAATGGAGCCAAAAGCACCCATGAATAGCCACAGCAATCTTGAGAAAGAAGAACAAAGTAGGAGGAATCACAATACCAGACATCAAACTATACTACAAGGCTACGGTGATCAAAACAGTCTGGTACTGGCATAAGACTAGACATATAGATCAATGGAACAGAATAGAGAGCCCTGAAATTAACCCAGGACTCTATAGTCAATATTCAACAAAGGGGGAAGGAACATAAAATGGAGTAAAAACAGTCACTTCAACAAGTGGTATTGGGAGAACTGGACAGCAACATGCAAAAAGATAAAACTAGACCACCGACTTACACCATATACCAGAATAAACTCAAGATGGATAAAGGACTTAAACATAAGAAGTGCCACCATAAAGGTCCTAGAGAAAAATATAGGCAGTAAAATTTTAGATATCCTACACAGAAATATGTTTACTGATACTTCACCAAGGGCAAAAGAAATAAAAGAACAAATCAACAAATGGGAATATATCAAATTGAAAAGTTTCTGTTCAACTAAAGAAAACACCAGCAAAATTCAAAGGGAACTAACTGTATGGGAAAACATATTTGCCAATGGTACCACAGACAAAGGTTTCATCTCCAAAATATATAAAGAATTAATGTGACTCAACACCAGGGAGACAGAAAGCACAATTTAAAAATGGGCAAAAGACCTGAACAGACAACTCACTGAGAAGACATACAGAGGGCTCAGAGGCGTATGAAAGAATGCTCAACATCACTACTCATCAAAGAGATGCAAATTAAAACCACAATAAGATACCACCTCACACCTGTCAGAGTGGCAATCATCAACAAATCAACAAACAACAAGTGTTGGCAAGGATGTGGGGCAAAAGGAACCCCGATGCACTGTTGGTGGGAATGTAGGCTGGTGCAGCCACTATGGAAAACAGTGTGGAGTTTCTTTAAAACACAAAAAGTGGAACTGCCTTTTGATCCAGCAATTCCACTACTAGGACTATACCTGAAGAATCCTGAAACACCAATTCATAAGAACCTATGTACCCCTATGTTCATGGCAGCGTTATTTACAATAGCCAAATGCTGGAAAGAGCCTAAGTGCCCATTGGATGAATGGATCAAAAAACTTTGGTACATTTACACAATGGAATTCTATATAGCAGAAAGAAAGAAGGAACTCCTAACCTTTGCAATAATATGGATGGAACTGGAAAGTATTATGCTTAGTGAAATAAGTCAGTCAGTGAAAGACAAATACCATATGACCTCACCCATTACAGGACAATAATGAACAAAACAAAGAAGAAGCAAAACATAACCAGATATATGAATAGGCCTTCAGTGGGCAGGGGGAAGAGGGGTAGGGGGAGGAGGGAGGAAGAGGCAAAGAAAGGGAGCAGTTTAGATAAGAACCTAGTATGGCAGAACCATGGACATGGACAACAAGTGGGATTGACTTTGTGGGGGAGTGGGCAGGTGGAGAAGGGGACAGAGGGGAGTAAAATGGGGATGGATGTAATACAACAACAATAAAATTAAATTAAAAAAAAATAAATAACGATAAAATAAAGAAAAAAAGTAGGGTAATTGTGACTGTCATTAGTTATGATGAGGCCATACAGGAGTAAGGTGGGCACTAATGCAATATGACTGGTGTCTATTGAAAGGAGCAATGTGGACACAGATACAGACATGTGTTGAGGGAGACTAAATGAAGACACAGGGTGTCCCCTGTGAAGACAGCAGATTGTAGAAGCTGGTCTACCATGAAGGAACACCAAGGATTGCTGGGAAACCTCTAGGAACTAGGAAGAAGTAAGGAAGGATTCCTACACATTTTAGAAGGAGGATGGTCCTGCAAATGTCTTGATTTCAGGCTTCTAGCCCCCAGAACTGTAAAATAATGCATTAAAAAATTTTATTGTTGTTCTATTACAGTTGTTTCACCCCCACCCCACCCCCATTGCTCTCCCCTGCCTGAGTTTTTAAATAATTTATTTACTTATTTTTATTATATTTTTATAAAGCCACCCAATCTGTGGTAGTTTGTTACAGTAGTCTTAGGAAACTAATACTCATGTCAAAGCTTTTGAACTAGTATGTGACAGCTGGAATTTGAACTCAGGCAGGTGTAACCCCAGGACAAATGCTCTTAGTAAAACAGGATTTATTATTATTTTTAAAAAATATATTTTATGTATTTTGCTATTACAGTTGTCCCAATTTTCCCCCCTTTGTCCCCCTCCACCCAGTATCCCATTCCCTCCAGCAATGTCCCCCTTAGTTCATGTCCATGAGTTCTTTGGCTTCTCTATTTCCTTTTTTTCCTTAACATCCTCCTGTCTATTCTGTAACCCCCAATGTGTACTTTTTTTTCCCCTTTCACATCCAGACAATTCACCATTTAATTACTGCCTTCTGTCAGCTTCTCAAATCATATTAATACAAAGTTTTCTTTTCATTATTCCAAAATGTTTAAAGAATTATTATTTTAAGTAATATGAATTGCAATATTATCAAACACATGCAAAAATACATTTACACATGTACATATTTTTACACATATTTAAAGTACATACTGGATTTTGAAGAGTTCATACAAAAAATTTAAAATATGCCAATAGCTTACATAATTATTACATGTTAAATGATAGTATTTTAGATATATTTATTGTAGCAAGATTAAGCAGGTTTTTCTTCTTTAATACTTATTTTACTCTGGAATGCTATTTTTGTGAAACATATCACAGAAATGATGTATTGCAGAACTTACTTTTGTGAAAGTTGTCCTAGAGATAGTGCCAAATCCATAGTAAAACATGAATTTGGTTTTTGAGTCAGATCCTCCCCTCTCCAATAATACAACTCAAATTTATTTTAAGCTACTGGAACTACAACTTATTCTTTTTGGAGTTTTCCATATTAAATAGTAGTTTTATTTAGTTATTTAGGCTATGCATAGGTCTTACTTCTTTCAATACCTTCTGTTTTTCCTCTATATGTGTATTACAAGTTGCAGCTTTCAGAAATAATGGCACTTGCAGTGCTCAGCTGGTCCCCAGAGTAGAAATTATTATGTCTACTGAGTTGAGATAAAAAATAAAAATCCCTAGGATTTAAATAATTTTGTAGAATAGTATTCTAGCTATTTATTGAACTTGTGGTTAACTTCCTATGTGGTCCTAAACTAATCCCTGAACTATTTAAGAGTCCAAACAGGATTTTTAAAAAAGCAGTGACCTATGTAGTATTTCGCCTATGCCAGGGTCTGTTCCGAAGCAAGCATCCCCTTCCTGCCCCAGTGTGGCTTAGGGAGTCATTTCCTCCCTGAGGTTGTCTGATGGCTGCCACGAGGGGGCAGGCCTGCACCTTTGTGTACAAAAGGGAAGTCTCAAAAGGCCAATTTGCTCGCAGTTCTCTTTGTACAAATGGCCTTTGGCCTGCAAAGCAAGGACCTCATCAAAAGAAGCACAGTGAATGGTTGGCCTGGAAGAGTGAAGTCAGTGCAAAGAAACTCAAGATGCTCTGAGGAACAGGGAACAACACCTCTGGGGCATGTGTAGTTGGCCTCTATAGCTCCATCAGAGACTAGGGGACAAGTTGTCTGTTTTTCATCCTAACAGATCTATTCTCAATCAATACCTTCTAATGAAGAAAAAAAAATTAACATTTGTGTTATGGATACTAGTTGTACATCATGGTGGTCAAGCAGTTCCTCTTTCTCTGGAATTGTCTCAGCAATCATGCCAATACCTCACAATGCTATGCCTCTGACCCAAGGGCAGCCTGAGGTTTTGATCTGAGGCGGCAAAGGCTGCAACTTTGGGAGGAAGTCTGCCTTCTGGCTTCTGAGTCTCACAACTGCCTCGGCTCCTATGCCTGCTGGGCCCTTGGTTGCTCAGCTGGTCTCTGGGTTCTATAACATAGCCAGTCAGTACATTAAAAACAAACAAACAACCCCCCCCCAAAAAAAACAAAAACAACTTCCCCACTTGTTTAAATCTTGTTCAAATTAGTTTCTGTCACTTGCAAAAACCTGAATTAAGAATATGAACTAGGATGGCTTCTGTGAATAGAAAAAATAAAGGATCAAGTCTGTTATTTAAAATCTTAATGGCAAGAAAAAGATAAAACTAAGACAGTCATAAGAACAATCAGTACCTAGAAAAAAAGAGCCTATTGTGTGTAGGTTCTTAATAAATATTTATTGACTGTAGGAATTAGCTAAAAAATCACAAAATTGAGGAAACAGGAAAGGGGAGATTGAAGTTGAGCTAAATTTTACTTCTTTCATAGCAATGGAAACTATAGCTTCAAGTTGATAATCAAGACATAGAGGTATATTATTATTCAGACTTATAGTGTTAATGTTACAGGTAAAACAAGAAAATGTTATCTGAGGAGAGGGAGAGGGTTTGTTTTTCCACTTGTGTCTAAACACTGAATATTCTCAACCATTTTTATATTTTGTTGAGGGATCCAGGTCTGTTTCCAGAAGGTCCAGGCTGGGGACAAAAAGTGCTGCTATCCAGGATGCTCCCCTGTCACTTGTCAATGGGTGGTTCTGCCCAGAAGGGGGCGCCCTTTTCTAACCTGTACAGAGAAGCCCTCAGGTTAGCATCCACCTTGCTTGCCAGTCTGATAGGGGAAGATGCCATCTCATTATTGTTTTAATTGGGACTTGAGATGGAATATTTTCTCCTCTGTAAACCATTTTTTCCATTGTCTTTTCTGTGAATTGCCTTTCCAAGTCCTTCCCACTAATGGAAAGTTCTTTTCTTATCTGATTGCATTATTACTCAGCACCCTCCTCCAAGGTATTTTTAGCAAGCCAGATCTGCTTTAAGTTCTCCTTTCCTTTTCCTTGAGCTTCTCTGCTCTCCTCTTCCTCCTCTACTGATTTGAATTTGCAGATGCCTCTTAATAACCCAACACTCATGCCTTATCTCTGCCCAGGGAGGGGAAAAACATATTTGTCCATGATGGTAATATACCTTGTACCAGTGTAAAATATTACATTATTTTTGTCTTTTTCAGTTATATTTAATTCTTGAAAAAATTTCTTTCTCCCTTTTAACTCTTCTGCAAACCTTCTATATTCTGTAGGCCTAGATTTTTGGAGCAAAGGCCAAGAGGTCTTGCTTTTTAGACCTTCCCAAAACTGCCTCCAGGGCATGAACTCTACAGTTGGCTGGCTGCTTGCTTGGGCAAGGGAAAAATAGTGGTGAGAGGGAGAGTATATAAAAATCCCTGATTTAAAGCAGGAATTCACTTAACCATATTTGTATAAACCTACAAACTGTACTGGAAGAAGCTGAAGCCAAAACTTGTCAGTGCTTAACTTGGGAAAGGAATTTTTTTTCTTTTTTAAAAAATTTTATTGTTGTTGTATTACTTCCATCCCCTTTTTGCTCCCCTCTGTCCCCCTCCCCACCCACCCATTCCCCCAAAGTCAATCCCACCTGTTGTCCATGTCCATGGTTCCGGGAAAGGAATTTTTTTTTAAATGAAAAATATTTCATTGTATTTTTTCCATTAGCATTTAGTCCCTTTATACCTTCTCCTCCGCAATCACCACACTGTTGTCCATGCCCATGAGTCTTTTTTCCTGCTTTGCTCAATCCCTCCACCCCTTCACCCAACCCTCTCTTTGCTGTCATTCTGCTCTCTATCTATGAGTCTGTCTCTATTTTTTGTTAGTTTATTTTGTTCATTAGATTCCACATATTAGTGAAATGTATGGTACTTGTCTTTCTCTGACTGACTTATTTCGCTTAGCATAATGTTCTTCCAGGCCCATCCATACTGTCATAAAGGGTAAAATTTTCTTCTTCTTCTTCTGTTTTTTTTTTTTTTTTTTAAACAACTAAGTAGTATTCCATTGTGTAAATGTCCCAAAGTTGTTTTATACACTCATCTACTGGTGGACACTTGAGCTGCTTCCACATCTTGCCTATTGTAAATAATGCTGCAATGAACATAGGAGTGCTTTTGTTCTTTAGAATTAGTGTTTTGGGTTCTTTCGGATAAATTCCCAGAAGTGAAATCACTGGGTCAAATGGCAGATCTGATTTTAATTTTTTGAGGTTATCTCCATACTGCTGGGGAGGGGTTTTGTTATTTTTCTTTGTAAAAAACTCTTTTAAAGTTAAATTTATGGGTAGCTTTTTAACTTTCTTTTCCACCTCTCAAACATCTCCCCCCTCTTAATATGTTTTCATTAAAAATGTTATAGAAAAATAACATGGTAAAATTCAAGGAGTAATGAAGTATATATAATGCAAATAAAGTTTCTGTTTTACCTGCATCCCCAGAAGCAGTATTATGACCACTTACTTATGTAAGTTGCCAGACCTGTTCTGTGTATAGTCAGTCTCCTCTGTCTCTATCTCTCTGCCTCCCATCTCCAATCTCTCTCTTTCTCTCTCTGCCTTGACTCTTTTTTACACCAATGGTGTATAATGCTCAGACTTTTGTGTCCCCAACAATGTCTCTTGGAAATTTTTAAATATCAGAGCTCATAAAAATCCACTTTATTTAAAAAATGGTTTTGTAATATTCTTATATGGAAGCTCTGTAATACAATGAACACTTTCCCATGGATAGGGAAATATTATTTCCCATTTTTGCTACTACAAACAATAAAAACAACAAAAAATAACCTTGAGCAAACATCTGTACTCAGATTTGATATTGGGTTAATGGCAAATTCTTGAAACTTGAGGTCTTGGGTCAAAGGTTTATTTTTTCTTTTACATTTAAAATTTTGTATTACTATTTCATAATTTTCTTTCAAAGAAGTTGCTTTAACATGTGCTCATGCCAACCATGTATGAGGGTATCTATGTTTATACTTTGTACTTCTTTTTAAAACTAGTATCTTGTCAAGCTCCTTATTCTTTGTTGGTCCGATGAAGGAACACTGATATCTCACTGTGTTTCTTTAATCAATGTTGAGGTAGAGCATCTCTTTATATGTTTATAAACCACTTGAATTTTATTTCTTGTAAACTACTATTTTTGTCCTTTGTTGACTTTGTTGACTTTGTTTTGCTGTTGAGTGGTTAGTCTTTCTCTTATTCACATTTAAGAGGTGATTTTACATTAGGAAAACTAGCCCATGCTTTGTTTCATACTGTCCCGAAAGTATCCCCCATGAAAACCATTTTAATTACATTGACATTGGATTGATACTTTTGGGAAAGACTTTGTATGTTGTGAATATCTTCCTAATTTATAATTTGTCTTTTGATTTTGCATATTTTTCTAATGGAAATTTAAATTTCTTTGTCTATTAAAATTTATCAATCTCTTCTGTCATCACTTCTCATATTTGTATCTCTTAGAGCACCTTCCGATTTCCAAGATTATATTATTACCCTAATTTTCCTTTTTAAAGTATATTTTATTGATTATGCTATTATAATTGTCCCAATTTTCCCTCCTTTGCTCCCCTCCACCTGGTACCCTCCTTCCCTCCTGCAACCCCCACCCTCAACCTTAGTTCATGCATATATTTTCTTTGGCTTCTCCATGTACTTTACTATTTTTTTTTTCTTTTTCTTTTTTTTAAAGATTTTATTTCATTATTTTCAGAAAGAGGGGAAGGGAGAGAGGGAGAGAGGCAGAGAGGCAGAGAGGGAGAGAGACATCAATGTATGGTTGCGTTTCACCTGCCTCCAGCCACAGACCTGACTGGAGACCTGGTTTGCAACCTTGTTATGTGCCCTGGCTGGGGAATTGAACCTGTGACCTTTGGGTTCGCAGGCCGGTGCCTTATCCACTGTGCTACCAGCCAGGGCCTACTTTACTATTCTTAATGTCCCCCAGTCTATTTTGTACTTACTAGTTATGCTTCCTGATCCTTGTACCTTCTCCCCCATTCTCCCTCTTCCCTCTCTCTACTGATAACTCTCCAAATGATCCCCATATCTATGATTCTGTTCCTATTCTGTTCCTATGCTTTCTTACTTTGTTGTTTAGATTCAGCTATTTATAGTTGTGAGTTTATTGTCATTTTAATGTTCATGGTTTTGATCTTCTTCATTTTCTTAAGTAAGTCCCTTAAAATTTCATGTAATAATGGCTTTGTGATGATGAACTCTTTTAGCTTTACCTTTTGTGGGAAGCACTTTATCTGCCCTTCCATTCCGAATGATAGTATTGTTAGATTGCATAATCTTCATTGCAAGTCCTTGCTTTTCATCACTTTGAATAGTTTTTGTCTACAAAGTTTCTTTTGAGAAAT
This sequence comes from Noctilio leporinus, assembly GCA_004026585.1. Lineage (NCBI taxonomy): Eukaryota > Metazoa > Chordata > Mammalia > Chiroptera > Noctilionidae > Noctilio > Noctilio leporinus. The sequence continues at coordinate 45,232 of PVIW01009284.1, forward strand.
CAGCTGGTTGTCTTACGGAAACTCCTTTGTAGGTAACTCTCTGATTTTCCCTTGCTGCTTTTAAGATTCTTTCTTTATTTTAACCTTTGTCATTTTAATTATGATGTGTCTTAGTGTGGTTCTCTTTCGGTCTATCTTGTTTGGGACTCTGTGATTCCTGGACTTGTTTATTTCCTTCACCAAATTAGGTAAGTTGTTTTTCATTATTTTTAAAATCAGTTTTCAATTTATTGCTCTTCATGTTCTCTTTCTGGCACCCCTATGATTCAGATGCTGGTCACTTCACCTGCTTCTCATATCTGACAGGTGCCCCTCTAGCTGTTGCCCTAGTGATGGTTCCTAAAGTGGGTTTGTTTGTGTATGTTCTAAGACTGTGGGGGCAATTTAAACAGACTTTCCTGATAGATCGATGGTTTCTTCTAGTGTCCCACCCCCACTGGGTTTCATAGCCAGAAGCCTGAAGCTTTATTTTCCTGGTGCTAGAACCATGAGCTATGCAGTCTGGCCTAAGACTGGGATCCCTCCCTAGATGTCCCTCCCAGCTTTTATAGTGTGTGACCACTTGTTCTGCCTGCCAGCCACAGCCACTGTCTTGCCATGGCTGCCACAGCACAATCTCTCCACCCTGGCTTCCTGGCTCCACCCCTCCTACATGTCTAGATGAGTATTACTTCTTTAAATCTTCATTTGTTAGACTTCTATGCAGTTCAATTGTCTGGCAGTTCTGGTTGTTTTTTGTTTGCTTGTGTTTTGTTTTGAGGTAGATGTAATTCTTATAGTTGTGCAAGTAGGCAAAGCATGTCTCCCTACTCCTCCATCTTGGCTGGTGGTAGCCTCCCCATTTTCTAGTATTATAATTGTTTTATTTCTTTTTGTTTCACTTTTGTTTAATTTCTCCTCCTCCTCCTCCTCTTCCTCCTCCTCCTTCTTCTTTAATACTTTTGCTATACCTGGAATTAATTTGATATAAGGAATGAGGTAAGAGCCCATCCTTTAAAAAACACATCTGAATGGCTATCCAGATCTCCTAAAGCCATTTATTGATCCATCCATCTTCTCCCCACTTATTTGAAATAAATCTCTCATCTTGTATAGTAGCTCAGTGATGTGAATCCAGCAGATGGCCTTGGCTAAGAAAACCCTGAGATTCTGGCCAGTTCTTCATTTTTCTTGCTGATGTTAGTGTCTTTCATCAGGGAGAGGAAGTAGCAAGAGGAACCATAATCTTGGCCCAATAATGGCCAACCAGGCAACACACTGAACAGGGGAAGTGACAAGAAGCTTGGAAGAAAGTGACTGTGTCATTCTAGACGGCCTGTCTGCTCCTACCACTTTGGTTAATCTCCTGGCTCCATCTAGCCCAGTTGGGAACATCCCTTGTGGTCATCACCCCTGACAACCAGGTTCTGTCACTAGCAACAGGAAGATTGACAAGCCAAGCACGCTGTCCTCTCTTGCCTCCACTTCTCTGCATATGCTATTCCCTTCACTTGCAGCACATTCTTACTTCTTGACCTAGTTAACTCTTTGTCCTTCACATCTCAGTTTAGAGGTTGCCTTCAATGGGAAGTCTTCCTTTATATCCTAAGCTAGAGTCTTTATAGTACCTCCTATTCCCTTTCGTAGTCTTTACCCAAGACTGATGGGATAGGGGTAGGAAATCCATGCACATTTCAGAGGGCTGATAGTCTGGAAAGAGGTCTAGGTAGACTCCAAGCAAAGATTTCTCAAAGCTTACCTTCTCACAGGACTGGCTGCATAATGTGTGGGGCCCAGAGCAAAACATAACTGAGGGGCCCCTTGTTCAACAATTACAAATTTTAAGATGGTGATGGCAGAACATTAAACCAAGGTCCAGGGCCTTTCTGAGAGAGCTGAATCTTTTAAGATTGCATACAGTGCCTGTGCATTGTAGTGAGTGTAGAATGTTGGTCCCCTCCCTGCCAAAATATGTCCATGTCTTAATATAGAACAACTGTAAATGTGACCTTATTTGGAAAGGGGATCTTTACAGATGCAGCTAAATTAAAGATCTTGAGATGAAAAGGTCATGTGAATTATATGGGTGGAGTCAAAATCCAAGGACACATGTCCTTCTAAAAGAAACAAAGGAGATGAGACAGAGAGAAGGGGAGAAGGCAATGTGAGATAGAGGCAGAGGCCGGAGTGGTGTGGCTATCACCTAGGGGAGCCAAAGAATGCTGACAGCCCCCTGTCTCACTGACAGCTCCCAGAATCTGGGAGAAGAGAGGATGGGTTCTCACCTACAGGCTCCAGAAGAAGGATCATTTTGTCAGTAGCTGGCTTGAACCTTCTGGCCTCCAGGACTATGAGAGAATAAACTTCTGTTATTGGCCACCCAGTTGTGGTGATTTGTTATGGCAGTCACAGGAAATTAACACATTGAAGCCAGCTCTGCTAGGACATTCGTTGAAACCACTGGGAAAGGAAAGACTCCCCTTTGCGGGGTGGTTGTTACTTAGCCAGTAAGACATTTCGCTGAGCTGCCAGGGACACTACTACATAGGAACAGCCTGGCTTCAAATGAAACTAGCCCAGGAAAGCAGAGCCAAGAGGTGAAAGAGATAATGGTTTCTTTTTTAAAGTATAGTTTATTGATTATGCTGTTACAGGACCCCCTTTGGTCCTCTTCCCAGCATCCCCCTTCTCTATAGCAATTGCCCCCCTTAGTTCATGTCCATGGGTCATGGATAAAAGTTCTTTGGCTTCTCCATTTTCTATACTATTCATAACATCACCCTGTCTGTTTTGTACCTACCAATTATACTTCTTAATCCCTGAACATTTCTCCCTTCCTCTCCTTTCCCCCTCCCCATTGATAAACCTCCAGATCATCCTTATACCTACGATCTGTTCCTATTCTGTCTGCCTGCTTAGTTTGTTTTTCAGATTCAGTTGTTGATAGCTGTGAGTTTGTTGCCATTTTAATGTTCATACTTTTGATTTTCTTTTTCTTAAATAACTCCCTTTAACAGTTCATATAATAGGAGCTTGGTGATTATTGACTCCTTTAGCTTTACCTTCTGTGGGAAGCACTTTATCTTCCCTTGCATTCTGAATGATAGCTTTGTTGGATCAAGTAATCTTGTTTGTTAGTCCTTGCTTTTCATCACCTCAAATAGTTCTTGTCTGCAAAGTTTCTTTTGAGAAATCAGCTGATGGTCTTATGGGAACTCCTTTGTAGGCAACTCTGCTTTTCCTTTGCTGCTTTTAAGATTCTTTCTTTATCTTTAACTTTTGTCATTTTAATTATGATGTGTCTTGGTGTGATTCCTGGACTTGTATGTTTATTTCCTTCATCAAATTAAGGTGCAGGAAACACTTTTTCAGATAAGTGCTTGATTTCTTGCTCATCCTTTTATTCCTTCTGACACATCTATAATGCAGATGTTCACACTTTGGGAGATGTTCCAGAGTCTTCTTATTCTCTCCTGCTGTTTTTGTTTTGTTTTGTTTTTAAAATTCTTGTTCCTTTTTTCTATTCCAAGCAAATGCTTATTTCTTCCTTTTCTTCCAAATTGTTGATTTTAAGTCTAGCTTTCTTCCCTTCCCTGTTTGTTCCCTATGGATCTTCTTCTTCTTCTTCTTCTTTTTTTTTTTTTCACTTAATGTAACCTTCATGTTCTCCCTTATGCTTTTGCTGTAGTCAGTGAGCTCTCTGAGCATCCTTAGCACCAGTGTTTTGAACTCTGTATCTGATAGGTTGGCAATCTCTATTTTCTTTAGTTCTTTTTCTGGGGTTTTGTTATGTTATTTCATTTGAGCCATATTTCTTTGTCTCCTTAATTTGGCAGCCTCCCTGTGTTTGTTTCTGTGTTTTAGGTAGAGCTGCTTTGACTCATCTTAGTGTCGCTATTAAGTTGTATAGGGTGGTGCCTTAAGTATTTGCTGGTGTGAGGCAACCTACTTCTCTGCTTTGTGGCCCTATATGTGGGGAGGGGTTGGAGAGGGGACAATGCCAGTACCTGGTTACTGGGGGATTGCCTGGCAATCATTTCCAGTCATTCTACCCCTTTCCCATATGAGACTGGTGCCCCTCTAGGTGCTATCCTGGTGGTGGTTCCTGGAGTGGGTGCGTTTGTGTATGTTCTAGGACTGTGTGGGGCCTTTCAGTGGACTCTCCCGAGAGACTGGCAGTTTCTTCTGCTGTCCCAAACCCCACTGGTCCTTACAGCCAGAAGTTATGAGGTTTTCTTTTCCCAGTTCTAGAACATTGGGCTACATAGTCTGGCCTGGGGGTGGGATTTTTTACTCCAAGGGTATCCCTCCAGATTTGTATGCAACACTGCCAGGTTCAAACTGTGTCTGAAGATGGACAGACCCAGGCCTGGATATTTTAGTCACATGAGTCTAGAACTTATGAAAAAGATAACACTTCCTTAAGTCAGTTTAAAGTCAGCTTTTACCAATTGCAACAGAAAGAGACCTAATTTCTACTTAAATTTTAGATATTTCAGGAAAAAAGGTTATCCAGAATTTTCTACAATGAGTCTTAGAAAAAAAGATAGCTGAAGAAATGTGGAAAGTGCTTACGATCACAGATAAAAATGGGGAGGCAGGAGGTTCTGACAAGATGGTGGAGTAGTTAGTGGAGCTACACCAATCTCCTCCCAGGTTGCATCTGGAATTGCTTTTTTGGAGAAAAAGTCAGCTGGAATTGCCAACAGAACACCAGCTGGAAAGGAGTCCTATAACCAGTGACAGAACAGAAGAGGACCATTCATCACAATTTGACTGGTAGGAATCTCAGAAACATGAGAGGGCTGGCTGGGCCCCCACCGGAGGCAGCAGCCGAAGGAATGGAGCCGGGGCCTCCACCTGAGAAGGGTGGGTTCTGGTCCCTGGGCTGGGTGTCCCAGCCTATAGCAACATGGTGCAGAGCAGAGCAGCATCCAGCTGAGAAGGGTGAAAAGCCATGGAGTTTGCTGGTCTGTGAGAGCGCTGGAAACAGAGAACTACTAAGGCAACCATAGCGAAAATACATTGGCATCCACCTACCCTGGACTCCCGCAGAGGGAGGGCAGAGTGGATGGAGATGTATGGGGTTTGTGGCTGTGGCTTGGAGGAGAGAAGTGGGGAAGCAGCTGTGGGAATCCTGGTGCTGACTCATCACCCACACCTCAGGTGGACTGTGCTGCTCTGTGCCAAGCAGCTTCTGCCTGATGGGCCCTCATAGCCCCGCCCACTGGAAGCACTCTGCTCCACCCAGCAGTGCCAGAACCTGGCGCCCAATCACAATTCTTTGATTTACATCTAAATAAACCTCTCCTGTCCCGCTGTGTCTGAGAATAGATACAATAGTTGGCACCTGAAGAGATATTTCTTGCCCAGCAGAGTCTGGGCCTGGTGGCTGATTACAAGCTATCTGACTTACAGCTGGGTCAGTCAGCCCCACACAGTGGCATGTGAGCCTGGTGGCTGGTCATGGATTCATTGGTTTGCAACTGAGTCAGTCCTTCTCACCCAGCAGTCCCTGGACCTGGTGGCTGATTGCAAACTCTCTGACTTACAGCTGGGTCAGCCAATCAACCCCACACAGTGATGTGAAAGCCCGGTGGCTGATTGTGGATACCCTGGTTTGCAACTGAGCTGGTCTGTCCTGCTCAGTGGCACCTGGGCCTGGCAGCTGATCACAAAGTCATTGGATTACAATTGAATCTTTCAGTCCAGCCCAGTGGCCCCTTAGCCTGGCAGATGATCACAGATTCATTGGATTACAATTGAAACTTGCTGTATAACCCAGAGGCTTCTGAGCCTGGTGGCTAAATGATCAAAGATTCATTGGATTACAATTAGATCTTGCTGCCTGGCAGCTGATCACAGATTCATTGATTTACATCTGAACCTGTCCCACCAAGCTGCACCTAAGCTGGCTGCTGATCCATTGGGTTGTAGTTGAATCTCCCTGTCTAGCCTAGCAGGGCCTGAGTTTGGTAGCCAATTCATTGATTTACAACTAAATCAGTGTCTCCCACATGACAGTCCCCCAAACTTCCTCTGAGCCTAGGATCACAGGTTGATAGAATTACAACGGAATCAATCCTTCCACCTAGCAGTTCCTTAGCCTGGCAGCTGATCACAGTCTGATTGGATTGCAATGAAACCTCAAAATGGAGAGAATAAGAAACAGTCCATCACAAAAAAACAAAGAAGGAATTCCCAGAGAGATCACTAAATGAAACAGAGGTGAGAAACTATCAGATATGGAATTCAAAATAATGATGATAGAGAAGCTCAATGAACTCAGGGAGCTCAAAGAAAACTACAAAGAACTCCAGGGGAACTCTGAAGAATTCCAGGGAAGCTACAAGGAACTTACTGAGAACTACACCAGCATTAAAAAGGACATAGGATGGCAACAGAGTAGAGAACAGTGCTGATGGTGTTCTTGAGTATCAGAGCAGCTAGAGGACTAGATAGGGAGCATGAGACATCTTCAGGACCCTAATAATTGGAGTGGTCAGCATCTGGACACAGGGGAGCACAGCTCAGAGGCAGAGGAGGCCAGCAGGACAATAGGTGAGGCATTCCCGACCGACTGGCCGGCGGGCTGAGGTCGGCTCTGGGCAGTGGTGGCTCTGCCCAGAGGGGCACGTTTGACTGAGGCCAGCTCCGGGCTCCCTGGCAACTAGAAGTCTGAGCAGTGAAGTGTGGGCAGCGAGGGTAAATGCCCGTAGGGAACGAGGAATTGAACTCCTGCAGGGGAGGGACTGTGTGAGAGACTCGCTCCAGCAACAGGGAGAAGAAGCTCCTCACAGGGCTAGAGGCAGAGGAGAAGAGTCCTTTGGGGAGCTGGAGCAGGGGAGTGGGGAAGTGCACAGGCCGGGGTGGCAAGAGAGCTGAAAACGGAGCTGCTGGGCCACCGGGGAAACAGCAGCTTGAAGCCCCTGTGAGGGGGGAGGCCCAGCCCTGCACAACCACACAGGCCCCCAGGCTCCGCAGAAACTCCAAACTGCTAGCCAGGAACTAGTAGCGGGGGCAACTGACCAGCCCATTGCCCGAGACAAAGGCTGCAGATCACAGAGGCCATGTAAAGGACTCCGAAGAGAGCTGATTGGCTTGGAGGATTGGCACTCGCCCCGGGGGAGCTGGGCAGTGCTGGCACACCCCGGGCACTGTTGACGGACAGGGGTTGCCTCCTCCAGGAACTGCGGGGGTGGGGTCAGTCGTCGCAGGGACTAGCAAGGTTGCAGGCTGCCCTGCAGGGGTGCTGGGTGCTCGTCATGGGCAGGAACCTCCGCCAGGAGTGGGAGGGGGCACCCTGCAGGCTCCAGAATAACGGCAGCCCTAAAACCCAGCTAGGCTGCAGGAAGGCCCAGCCTACCTGGGGGCAGACACTCAGAATCAGCCCTGACTGTGACAATCAGAGGCCCTGCTACGCCAAGACTGGCTAGACTATAGACTGCAAAGTAATGACCAAGAAAAAGAGGCAGCCTCAGGAAATGGATTGCTGTTAATCTCAAGCACCTGAGTTATACCAAGAGCAATATGAACTATTAATCCCCAACATATCCTTTGCAAAAGTTACTTCTCACATATTCTTAATCCACCCCCCATACCTCAATCCACCTAAATACCCAAGACCCTCCCCCTACTCTTGAATTAAAGTCTACTCACTCTGTGGCTACAATGCATTCCCAGTCTTCAATCTAAGTATTCCTCCCTTCCCCAGCCACCTAAACCCTTTATTCTTTTCTTCCTTCCTCTTTCTTTTTTTATTCCCTCCTTTTCTTTTTCTTTTCTTTTCTTTTTCTTTTTCTTTTTTTCCTTTTCTTCCTGGTAAAGCCCACAGGTTCTGGCTCCACCTGGACCAATCAGACATCATAAAGGGGGAACAGACACCTAAACTCTATCTTTATTAATATTGATTTCTCTTTGTCTTGTGACTTTCTCCCCACCCCCCTTTTTTTTTCTTTCTTTTTTTTCTTCTTTCTTTTCTCCCTGATAAAACCCACTGGTCCTGGCTCCACCTGGACCAAACAGAGATCATAAAGGGTGAACAAACACCTAAACCCTTTCTTT